>JAHWFP010054176.1:0-20667 GCA_023313725.1 Lithobius niger | reverse complement strand
ATTAACAATGCGGGCACGAGGAGGGGAAAAGTGATTGTTCGGCCCGAAAAGTGATTGTTCGGCGAAGAAGTCTATTAGCTATAAGGAGGCAACGATGTTTTAATTTGCCATGTTATTTAACTAACTTTTGACACTGAATCGAACGTTGTAAACAGTGATCATCAATTTCTGGTACCGTTGCGAAGTTGAAAAAAGCGACGGACGGACGGACAAAGTCGTCGCAATAGTCTTCTCAGCCGGTACGGCTGTACAGAAGACTAAAAAGATGGTAAAAAAGCTTGGTGGGAATCCGTAATAAGTTTTGAGTTGGGAAGATTAATTTATACATTCACATCTTGCAATTAGGCATTCAAGTGTTGCCAAGACAGCCTTCCAAGAACTTGAATTACAGAAATATGAATTTCCGGTAGCGTTCTGTGCCAAGGCAACTGATCTTGACCAAGGGTCGGTGCTTCGCAATTTAAGGGAGGAGTAGCGGGGTTGTACGTCGGGATCGGTCGAGGAATTCTCGAAATGGTCATCCTGTCTGCGCGGTGAGAGAACTCATCCTGGTTACTGGAGTTTGCAGATCTGGTCGAACTCCTGGAAAGGAGACCTTGGCAAAGTTCCCGCTAGAACTGCCTGCCAGGGTAGCGTAAGAGGCTATAATGCAACTTCAGCACCTATGGGAACTTATTCTGGTCAATTCTGGACAATCTTTCGGCTCCTAAGATGATCGGAGGTATCCCGGTTCAAATCCCCGGTTTCGCCCCTCCCTTTCCCAGATATTTCTTCTCTCAAAAAAAGCTGGTAATGCTTTAAATTGAGCCGGTTCAGCCACACAAGCATTAGATTGCTTCGGTTGACGTAAGGCTCAAAGAAATTAATTTTTTTTTAAATACAAAATTTGTTACAATTCTACTTGTGGTGGCCATTTTGAAAGTAGAGTTGGAATAATATTGTTTTACATGGGAGAAATGATACTTATAATGGATTTTTCAAAAAAAGACTTACTTTAAATGAACAATCTTCAACACTTAAGATCTTAATTTTAAATGTTGTATTACTATTAACCACATTACCAAATGAAAACATTATTAGACCTCAAATTACGGACATACCTATCCACAGATTGACATGCTACAAAAGGTGTTGCTCAAAAGGTGACCACACCAAAATATTGTGTATTTAAAATTGTAACTTAGCCAAAATGGCCGTCATTAGCATTTTCCTTCTCAACCGTTTTCGCTCAACTTTACCCGACATCTCACTATCCCCAAATTAAAAAAAAACCTACCCAGGTTTTAATTCTGTGGAATTGGTGGAGGTCATCTGTTTCAGATTTAGTATTGTCGTTGGGACCAAAAGCTCTTGGTGGCATCCGATCTATCTCTATACTTATTTTAAATGGAGTAACTTTAGAGGTTCAGTGATTTTCCATTAACCCTGTAAAGCGTTATTTTCCGCCGCTGTGGACCTTAAAGGCACATCCGGCCTGCCTCATAACAGCCACGAGCAGCAGTACCTTCCTAAACCACCGAACAGAGCGAACAGAACCCACCACTTTTAGAGACAGTTTGGCTCCAGACTTGGCCTCGCGCGTGCGCAGTGATGTTGCATCAGCCGTTCAGCACCTTCCTAAACTACAACACAGCTCAACAAGCTCAGCAAAGTATTCGATACGTCATACCTTCACCGCAACCAGACCTGGCTAATAGATTTGACCAGGATTGGCTAATAGATGTGACCGGGCGAGAGCCATGCCAAATTGCGAACCATCTCAGCGAGGTGGTTTGCTGGGGTGGAGGTTTGAGCATGCGCGAGGGAACAGTTTTGATGAAACAGACGCAACATCGCTGACGGTGTTGACGTCAATCAAGCCGCATCAACACGGACATTAGCAGGGAATGAGCCAAACTGTCACCAACAGTGGTGCGTTTGGTTCGCTCTGTTTGTTAATTTAGGAAGGTACCGATGGTCTCCAGCTATCTGCGTATTTTACTATCATACCGTTTCACGGGACTCGGCTTGGGAATACAAGGTCAACTGAGATAGCAGCGAGGAACGCAGCTACTATCTCAAGTGGCTTTGGGAATGGTACACGTAACAACATCAAGTTAAAGAGTGTAACGTCGTCACAAATCGGAATGATTTTCGTATTTTAGGATACGAATATAATTTAATAGGCCGGTATCTTATAATTTTTCTTCGGCGATCTATAGACATAAATAATTTTTATTTTTACCGCAGTAGTCTTTTAGATATTTGATCTCCTAATAATTATTAGCAAACGATTAAAAATTAGTACATGCACGCACACAGATGGTTATTGTAAGCGCGCGAAGGATCATATACGTGCAGGATGCAGTAAATATAGTTCCCAATATTCAACAGAAAATCTTTTAGACGCCACATTTTAAAACTGATTTTTAGCAAGGGATTTACTATCGGTAAGTAAATGGACCTTTGGGGCCGGACTTGATGCGGAGGATCGAGAAAAAAGCGTTGGGAGGAATGTCCTTTTAATTAAACCTACATTTCAAGGTACATGGTCAAGAGCATGTTTAGGGATCATTTGCTTTCAGTGATGAAGAGGGTCAATTTTTTAATGAAGTCCTGCTATCTTTTCTTTGCAGGTGATAACACGGCCTTGAACAATGTCGACCTTCTTTGCTGCGATCTACCTAATCCAGCTGCTATGTGTGACCCACACGATAAGTGGGTACAGTCTGCCTTTCGTGATAATACTAAAGGAAACTCACCAATGAAATCTGTATTACACCACACAGTGGGCATCGTGAAAAGAAGTGTAAGTGGAGATACTACAGTTTTTGAAGATATTGCACTCCACATCGGAGGCATACCTGAGTTTGCCAGTTATATAGGCGCAGCGTTAGCTTTCACATTTGAAGACAAGTTGGGGTACAGTTTTGAAACCAATCATTTATGGCAAGCCTCAGAAATAGCAGTGTTCTCGGACTTAAGTAAAGAGACATTTGAAATAGAAGTACCAACCAACTGTAGCAGTGAGGTGTTTAAGATTATCGGTATCTGTGGACCTTACATGGTCCAATCCAATTCTCTCAAAAGGGAAGATGCATGTTCCAGGAAATAGTCCGACATCGAATTGCAATTACTTTCAAATTTGACTGCTTTCCCTAAGGTAAAAAAAAATGCCTTGTTTAACGGGAGTTTAACAACGAAATCGATCATGCGGGCGGGCAGTTTTTATATTTATTTTTTTATTTTTTTCGCGCCGTCTGTCGATTGCGAAACAAAGAGTATGGTGCGCAAATAACGTCAAACTTTGCAACCTAAAAACGCGATTGGTGATGTGGTTTGCATAATATTTAAATTGACTTTACACCATAGAACTTCTTTGTTAAAGCACAATGGAAAAGATATTCACTGATCTCTACATTCGTCATCTGGACGACGACATCATTATCATCGCACAATGTGGCTAAACTTTCATCCCAAGAAGAACAACTTCCTGCCACTGTCTGCGACACCAATTGTAGCAATAAAAATTTTCTGCAGCTAATCTGTTCTTAATCGTATGGTTACCCACACGTTTATTCATTTTTACTAAATAACTTTTCAGGGCTTTACCCTATTGATCTGGACGTTCCATCAATGGAAAGGTCTCGTCGAGACGATTGAAATGGGGTATTGGAATGCCAAAATCGGTCAAAAATTGGCGAAATGCCAAAAATTTGGCCAAAATTTGTCCACAGCACGGCCTTCCATAGTCCGATGAACTGATAAAAAGGCATGCTAGGGTTTCAGTGACGCGCGCGCTCCCGTTAAACAAGGCATTTTTTTTTTTAGCCCTAACCTACAAAATAACTACTTGCGTTATACTATGAATGTTTGTTGTAACGTTCCAAATTTCTTCGTCTTTGACATACGGAGTGGAATACCCAGTGCAAAAAGTGGTACGTACACTCTGGAATTCTGGGAATAGAGATCTACTGGAACTGACTACATTTCGGTGTTGCAGAAGGAAATGGTAATGATACACTATGGTAAACTAAAACGTTGACGTTGGAACTGGAACCAAGTACTCTGGCCATATTTGGCTTCTGTGGTTACATACAGTTTTTTTGTAAAATGAGAACGCATAAACGTCATTTGCACAGTAACGGTTTTGTAATACAATCAAGAATTAAAACAAGTTTCTAACGGAATAAAAAGGAGATAGGTTAGAAGAAATAGGACAGTATAGCGTAAAAAGGGTTTTGTACTGTGAGGGCAACACTAGCCATTTAGCTGAATGGTGCATAGGGAGAAACCAATAACAGTTAGGGGGTCTGGGGAGCACTGTGAGCTCCCCCAGCGGGGTCTGGGAAGCTAAGCATTTTTTTTATTTCCGTCATTTTCTGGCGTTATGGAGTGCCGTTGGAAACATTTTTATAAAATCGGTTTTGCTGACTGCATTACACGGCGCATAAAAAAATGTGTAATGTAAATCTTTACTTATTTTTAAACACTCATGATGCTTTGTTAGAAACGTTGGTAATTTTAAGATAAACGTGGAGTTAGTTAATTGTCTTACTGTTTATCTTTACTGATTTCCGTGAATGTCTGTAGGCCTACATCTGAGCTTAATCTTTAAATTAAAAGGAAATCCAGTCCAGCTTAAAAAAACACTTGTCTTTTGCAACCGTTCAAACAAAAAGAACTAAGGTGAGTTAAACTGAATTCTACTACCAATAATCAATTAATGAGCAATTTCGTATTTCTCCATTTGTTACCTGATTATCTAAGTGATTTAAGGGAGCAACAGAAGTATAAGTTAGCTAAGATGAAAATTGCTTCTTTGACGTCAAAATGCAGCCACAAGAGAAGCCGCTGGTATAAGAGAAAACCTCCAAGTTTCCAAAAAGGGTCGGACTTTTTAAGTAGTGATATCATTTAACCAGAGCAAGGCTGCTAAGGTTTATCCTATTAGCCAAGTTAATCGCACCTACTAATAGTTCGAAGGTTAAATGAAGACTAGAAGATTGCTACTAGTGGACCTATTAGTAGGTGCGATTAACTTGGCTAATAGGATTAACCTTGGAGGCCTTTCCCTGGTTGAATAATATCACTACTTTCAAAGGCCAACCCTTTTTGTAAACTTGGCAGCTTCTCTTTTTTCAGTTTTGGTTTTAGGTGGATTTGAACTAAATTCTGTGGACGACGGCTCTCTGGTTGTCTTTCTGTTTTCGAGTGTCTAAAAAAAAGTCAAAAATCGTAAAACATAAATGTAAACTGCCGGAATTGCCCTTTAAAAGATGGGGTTGGTTTAATAATTTTTTTACATTTTTTTTTAATAAGGTATGAAACTTAATAAATTTCCACATTTCCTGATTCAAATGAAAATATTCTTAAGACATTCTGTTGCGTAAAATAAACTAATTCTGAACACTGCCGGTTTCGGCGTAACGAAATATGTATCACCATTTACAAGCAATCTCCTCCGATCATTATTGACTATGCACATTATGTGCATACTATGCACATTTTTCTTCAAAAGGTTATTGGACACCGCATGCGGCGCCATTTTGGGGCAAACAGGATTGCTTGTGTACAAAACACACTACAATCTGCAAGCACTTTTTCGTAGCATGGCATATCTAAGTGAAATATTCGAGTCACAAGTAAGTTACTTCGGCACTCGTCTTTCTGTAATATTATTTTTTGTAACATTGCGGAAATATTGCTTATGTATTCAGCTAAGAATATATATCTACCTTTGTAGTAAGCCTTTCAAAAAAAGCTGTTAAAATTATTATGAATTCAGTTGGCCCGGAGGTGGAGGGCGACGAGATGGGTGGATGGTTTGTGGCTTTCTTCACATTCAGTAACTGTATTAAATTTCGACGAGAAACTCACTAGCCCTAACGATGCCACGTTTCCAAACTTATGTTTTAAGTGTTTGTGAGTCGTTTTGCATAAATATATTTGGCTTATTAACGACCACAGCTCACTACAACATGATGGCGCTTCATTTCCCATCAACAGATGAGTATAGTGTTATTGATTCCGAAGGTCCCGTCGCGCTGTCTGCTAACTTGGCCTAGTGGTTATTATAGAGGGCTAGTGTGTGTGATGTCCCAGGTACAGTTCTTGTACCTTTTTTTTTTTTTTTCTTTTCTGTTAGCTATCATTGCCTTTTTTGTTAACCATTTTTTTTGTCTTGTGATGGCCACCAACTCCTGTTTTCTTAACGAATTTGATTTTTTTTCAGTGTAGCCAGATCCTCAGATAGGTCTGTATTGACGAATTTTCGAAGCAAAAACATTTTTTACTCGTATTTATGATTATTAAACTATTATTTAACTGCGCAAGAAGGATGGAAGGAAAACGTAAAGCGCTCTATAGCAGTAAACGAAGGCGGTTCTCGCAAGCAATGGTAAAACGCTTCACAGAAGCGAAACACGCGGTGTTCGTGTATAAAGATCAGTGGTAAAATATATTTTTATAACTATGCACATTTTTCTGCAAAAGGTTATCGGACGCCGCATGCAAAGCCGGTGGAGGGATTAGGTAACACGCTGATAAAAAATAAAATCGTCTTCAGGATAGTCAAGGTTTTTTCAGCTATGCCGAAAGTGACTTGTCCAATTTGCTGAATAAGCCTCCAAAATCTTATGGAGGGGGCGAATTGCCCCTTTGGAGTATTGGGCTGAAATCACATTGCGTCAGCACCGACCTATGATCATCGTAACGCTTTGTGCCACCACTAGTTACGCTACTGCAGTAGTTAAAATGATCATTAATATTACTTACTTTAGACGCCCAACAGTTACTATTTATGCAAAATACGAATTTTCATGTCCAAAAATGAGGATTTTCTTTTGAAACATTGAAGTGAGGACTCATGGTCTTAGGCTTTCGTTTCTATTTGGTGAAAAAAAAACCTCCTGGGGTTGCTAACTAATCAATCATAGTGGGTTCATGGAAGGATTGAATCGAACACATCTTAAGTGGTAAGAAGGGCAGCGTCAACCCCATGGCTGACTAGCCTTATATAGATTGTATTACCCCTAGCGGGGATGCAGACCAACATCCTCATTACATAGTGATAACTCCATTAAGACTGCTGATGTGCTCTCGTGATGACATTCAGCCTACCACACAAAATCTTGCAGAATCTTGATACAATTCCTTTCATCCCGTGGTTAGCTACATCTGAACTTTCATGTTTTATTTTTATTCTGAGGATTCGAAAATGACCTTGAAACCATCTATGGATGTAACCAATTTTTATTCTAGTTGTGGCTCTAGCTTGCACTTCATCTACTAATATTAATCATTCTACGTAAAAGTGAATAATTGAACGCTCTGTTTTCTCGGACGCCTTTTTCCCCCACACCTACTGATTTTCCCGAAGCTCGTTTTTCGTGGTGCTTTTGCAGTCATATGGCTGGTCGTGGCAAAAGGCAGAGAGAGGAAAGGATTTAGGTGGAAAGGGTGGCTATGGGCGTTCCCCAACTTGTCAATTGTTGCAGGATGTATACGCTGGTGGACAGCCGAGAAAAACGATTATAACCGTTTGAAGATTTAAAGATTGTTGTGACTCTACAAGTTGTTGTGACAATAGCAACGTATCTGACAACCAACCAGCATGTAACAATTAAAAAGCTCGTCTACTTGGTGGCAACACACTAGCATGTGTCTAGACCTAAAGCCCTGAAATGTGCCAAACACCTCTTCTTCAAAATTTAAAACTATGGTGTTGTACTGAACTACTATAATGCTCCGTGCAAATGAATGTCGAAGATTATTGCCTTATTTAGCGTGACACATTAGCGTGTTTCTAGATATCAATACAGCTGACATATGAATATCAAGTGCAAAAAAAACTTGGCCCATGGGGGGATCGAACCCACGACCTTCGCGTTGTTAGCACGACGCTCTAACCAACTGAGCTAATGGGCCGTTGGAATTGATAAGAATTTAACAACATATACGTACATCAACACTGCACTGTGCCAATTGGACGCGTGCCCAGAGTAGCCGTCATTTGCTAGAATAAATGCACATCCTGCACTTTTAACAGAACGTTATCTTTTACAATAAATTGATAATGATTTTTTTCAGTTTATTTCCAAAGAATATTTGATGCAGGATTTGAAAGGGAGCACAGGGGGAAGGAGCGGGGCGGCAAACTCAGAGGGGCGGCAAACTTTATAAGAAAAAAAAATTGAGACGGAGTTTACCTCGTTCCCGAATCTGTGAAAACTTCCGTGAAGACTGGTTGGTTGTCAGATACGTTGCTATTGTCACAACTTGCAATCTTTTTTAACTTTTTATTATTTACCTTTTATCTTTTTTATCTTTTTTAACTTTTTATTTTTTACCTTTTACTGCTCTGGCTTGCTTTCTTTAGAATGGGAAACCATTTAAGTGTATCTTGTTGACTTGTAGCTTATGCTATAAAATATATTTTTTGCTTGACAACGGGATGATAAATCCCGAAACGTCGCATTTTACTGTATACATGTGCACTTGCTGGCTTTTTAAAACGTGAACAACTTGCAGAGTCACACACGATATCTAAATTTTCAAACGCTTATAATCGTTTTGCTCGGCTGTCCACCTGTAGTCAGTGACTCAACATCAATAATTTGTGTTGTCGATCTAATTCGGTCCGAATTATTCGGATGATTTGGTATTTTACTGTGTCGTATGTTTGTCTGCCTTTTTGTTCCACACACCGTAACTATGCTGTGGCCAAACGCATGAACCGAATCTAATGAAATTTAGTTCAATGTGTGCATTTTTTATTTTATTTTTTTATTTTTTATTTATTTATTTTTTTTTTTTTTGTATAAGGCTGGCCGAACACGTGTGTAGTATTTGGTTGGGTGTCGGAAAATGGCAAAACAAGGAGATGAGCTCATGATTTAAAGAATTTTTAGATCTTTTGAAGCATTTTCATGTTGCTTTCAAAACGGAAAAATGGAGGAAATCAGCTTAGCAAAATCAAAATCAGCTTAGTTAATGAGCTTAGTTAATCAGCAAAATCAGCTTAGTTAATCAGCTGGTAGACAAAAGAATCTCATTTCTGTATAATTCTTCAGAAGAAAATAAACGTAAACATTTACGTTTGCGAGGAACGCAGCTACTATCTCAGTTGGCCTTGGGCGTAGTAGACGAAACAACATGAACTGAAAAAATTTGTTTTTGTAAAAAAAAAATGGCATTTTTTGTGCCGATATTCGCTGGCAGCAGTGCCTGAGAAAGAGCCTAAAGGCTTAAAATGGCTTAAAAATGCCAAAACACAAAGGCGAACAACGGACAGGAAGAGTGACAGCGTGAAAAGAGTGACAGAGTGACAGCAAGAAAAAAACAAGCTCCCAACAAATTGTGCCCCTAAAACTTACTGTGCCCTTTTACTATAACCTGCCCCTGCCCTCTCGTGGGTCTGTTGACGCTAGTCAATTTGGCGAATGTTTTGGTCAGTTTATGCTATTCCTTAGAAAGGCTTATAGCTGATTTCAGCCTTCTGGTGAAAATGCTCCATACGGTAGGAATCTTTGCAAATCGTTGGGTCCAGTAACGAAGAACACATCAACGTTAAAGTGTGGGAACGTTTCCTTTACGGAGAAACAGTGCCCTCAATAACGTTGATTACTCAGTACCTTCCTAAAGCACCGAACAGAGCGAACAAAACGCACCACTGTTAGAGACAGTTTGGCTCCAAACTTGACGTCGCGCGTGCGCAGTAACATTGCATCAGCCGTTTATTGTGACCGCGGTGTATCTTGAGTCCTGCAAGTATTTTGTGAGCGGCTACATCTTCCTGGATGGGGTGGCTTTTTAATCGACGGCTGCCATTGTTTTTGTAACCATCTTGGATATCAACAAGGCACTCTGCAACTGAAAACGTACAATCGGTTGTCTGTGTTCGTTCTGCGAAGAACTCAAGATAGGCTGCGGACACTATAGTACCTTCCGAAACTGCAATCACAGCTCAGCAAAATCAACAAGCTGAACAGAGCACTCGTTACGTCATACCTTTAACGTGACCAGACGTGGCTAATTGATTGGACCAGGCTAGGTTAATGGAAGTAGCCAGGACCGAGCAATGCAAAATTCCAAACCATCTCGGGGTGGTGGTTGCGGGTGTTTGTGCCAGTAGTGGAGCTTTTGAGCATGCGCAAGGTATCGGAAACAGCTTCATAGCTGACGATGTTTGACGTAAGAAAGCCATATCAACACGACTGTAGTAGAGAATGAGCTGAACTGTCACCAACAGTGGTGCGTTTGGTTCGTTCTGTTCGATGCTTTAGGAAGGTACTGAATGTTACTGGCTAGATATAGCTACTGGCTAACTACTAGCTGAGGATACGGCTCCAAAAAAGTAGAGGTTGTTCATTCACCCGAAACCAAAATCGGTATAAGAGAAGCCACCAAGTTTCCAAAAAGAGTCGGTCTTCGAAAGTAGTGATATCATTCAGCTGCAGGGAAAGGCCGCCAAGGTTAATCCTTTTTTAGCCAAGTTAATCGCACCTAATAATACTTTGGACGTTAAACGAAAACTTGAAGATTGCTACCGCGAATAGCAATATTCTAGTTTTCACTTTAACTTACGAACTATTATATAGTTGGTTCGATTAACTTGGCTAATAGGATTAACCTTGTTGGGCTTTCCCTGGTTGAACGACATCACTACTTTCAAAGGCTGAATCTTTTTGGAAACTTGGTGGCCTCTCTTACGCCAGTTTTGGATTTGGGTGGATATCAGTATATCCTACTTACTTACCATGGTGGAAGGTGGAGTTGTCTCCAATTTTTCCTCTTCTAACTTACATAATTTCCCTGAGTAAAGCGAAATTTCCCTTTTTTTCGTGTGAAAATTAAAATTTCCTTTTTTTTCGTGTGAAAATTAAAATTCCCTTTTTTTCGTGTGAAAACTAAAATTTCCCTTTTTTTCGTGTGAAAATTTAAATTTCCCTTTTTTTCGTGTGAAAATTAAAATTTCCCTTTTTTTCGTGTGAAAATAAAAATTTCGCTTTTTTACTTCTAAACATATCCTTATTTTAAAAAACACTATGAGCCCGTTTTAATGGTATGGAACGCCACAGCTGATGTATATCTTATCTTCTTCTTCTTACATTATAAACCAAAGTCTCATAGCAGAGATGAAGCAACCGCAACGACCCCCGGAAGGGGAACAATGAAAACGGATGCGAGTGTGTCAATTCTTTGGCATGAAGTTGAAACTGGGACGTTGTTGCCCTGAAAAGAAGTTGAAATTGCCACATTGTTGCCTCGACTAACAATTTTCTCTAACAATTATCCTTCTAACTAAATACCGTGGTAATCTCAAGGGCAAGTATTACATGACGTCATGCACACTTCTTTTTCACACGGTACGCATCGCTTAAGCCACAGCGAAAAACTGGGAGTGGAGGAGGGGGCAAAGTGAGCTGTTACCATTAAGCATACGATTACGCATTAACTGAACCTAGAAGAGAACAAACAAACAAGCACGGGAGCCGGGAGCCGGGAGCCGGGTATGTGTTCAACTTCTACGTATAGCAAAGAGGAGAAAGGGAAGGAAACCAAGAGGAGAGGGAGAGGACGGGATAAAAGGAGGAGGGGAGAGGGGAGGGAGAGGAATGGCGGAAAGGGGGAGTGTAACACAAACAAAAATCTACTGTTGCAGTGAACGATCAGGCAGCACCGAGCAAATACTGGGAAACAACCACGGGTCAAACAAATCCCCGGGCAAAGCCGGGTACGATGCTATTGAAAATAAAATTCAAAAGAAAACTAACATTTTATTAGAACTAGTCCTCCTCCTGTTCCTGCCAGAAGTGATGGACCTGTAAAAATTAGTACTGCCACAATTTTTTTTTATTTTAGTCTTAATAAAACAGCAACAAACGAGAAATAAACACTAACCAAATTGTAAATTGGGGTGGGTAAGGGTATAAAATGTTAACACGCGGTTGTTAAACTAGAAATTTCAAAAAGGTAGGTCTGGATAGAAAAAATATCGTGAGTGTCCAGAGAAAATTGCGACCTGCAAATACAACACAGAATTTCCCCATTTTTTTCCTTTTTAATATTTCTTCCCCTTTGAAGAGCATTTCTCTCCTAAAAAGGATAAATTTCCATGAAAGTGGAAGCACTCGTTGTCTACCTCCCCAGGAGCTCCAATTGCATTTTACCCTGGGATCGTTGCGTTGTACGCAGAGGCGTAATTTCAAAATTTGGGCCCTGAGGCTACTGTGCAGTGGAAGCCCCCCCCCCCCCCCCTTTACATAAAAAAAATTAGTTATTTCCATACATGACAGGCCAGTGGAGGGCCCTTCTCATTAAAAAAGAAATGCCACACAAGGCATGGGCCCAGTAGAGGTCGCCTTGCGCCCCCCCCCCCCCCTCTAAAAAAAATTGTTTTTACAGTGCAGTGGAGAGGCCATCTCTTCCTCTTCATAAAAAATGCCGTTTTTGCCATACAGGCTAAAGCCCAGTGTAGGCCCTTCACATAACGCAGCAGCCCAATGGAGCCCCTCCCTCCCCCCAATCCCTTTCATAAAAAAAATAAAACAAATAATCTTTTGCAATACAAGACACAACTTTTTCTCACGAAACTTTTGCAGTAACTTACTTTGTCATATTTTGGGGTTACAAACAAATTTTAAATTGGGGCCAGTGAGGCGGCCCCCAAAGTCGGTGGGCCCGTAGGCGGCTGCCTCCTCTGCCTCATTGTAGTTACGCCACTGGTTGTACGCATGCGAGCAAAGATTAAAACAGATGCCGACTATAATAACGGCTTTTGACTTGTATATATCAGCAGGAGAGCTCGACGTATTCCGTCTGGTTTTCGTACTTTAACATCACGCTTTATAATTTTGTAGGCAAGTATCTTATACTATTTCTTCAGCGATCTATTACTTTTAATCATTGATATTTGTTACCGCATTAGTCTTTGAGGATATCGATCTCGTGGTAATTATTACCAAACGATTTAAATCTAGTATGTGCAGACACACGGAGCGCTCTTCCGGCCGATTTTAGCAGTGCGTGGTTGGAGCGGCATCAGCATCAACGGCATCAGGCCTAAAGGCCTCTCCAGACAGAAGAAAATTTCGTGCGAAGCTATGCGTAACTACGTGCCTACAAGGTCAATATTGCAGCAATCGTGTGGTTGGTGTTGCGTTAAGGACGAATATTGAAGTCGTTTTTACACCATACTACGTCGGCGTGCAGCCGCGAGCAGCCAGTCTGGTTAGAGCTTAACTGGAAGAATTCGCGGCTGCGCAGCATCTCTCTTTCGTTGGTGAGAAATAATTGCATGAACTGACAGCCTGGTAAGCTAATAAAACGTTGCATTACTTTATTAATATCAAGGCCGCTAAAATTAATTAAGTGGTTCTCAGGAGTGGCACTTAAAAACTTGATGCGAGCGGGCGGTATTTTTTTTCTTTTTTACGTTTTATTCGTGACTTTTCAGACGCGGCCGATGGTTGTTTTTTTTTTTAACAAACAAAACGTAATCAGTGGCTTACATTTTGTTGTAGAATACAATATATTATGTTAAATGGCAGGATCAGCATGCAAAATTTACACATTTGATAAAATTTATTTTTTAGATGCAGTTTTTAGTTGTGACATGCCTCTGAACGACCCTTCTTTTCGAGACGATCGTGTGAATGGAGCAAAGAGCTGACGTGGTCATCGGCTACAGGAAATGTTTGGTGAAAGTGCTGCTGCGTGATCGGAACTTTTTTTTTAGACAACGTCATAAAAAACGTTTCGTGCGCTAAGAAAAAACCATGCGTGCGCTCCTGAGAACCACTTAATTATCTTTTAGCGGCCTAATAACCACAAAGAATGTTTACCCCTTTTTGTTATTATTTATTTTGAATTGGAATATACACTCCAATAAAGCAGCCGTCTAGGTTTTGTGGCTAATATGGCTAAAAATGTTTCCTCCCTCAGCCTGTAACTAGAATTAAAACGAAATCGTACTACTTAATTTGAAACTAACCTCACGTGCTATGCGTCCGGGCAATACTTGCAAAATAATTAGATTCGTAAGTTTTAATTTCAGGTTACAGGCTTCGTTCGAAAACCGTAGCCGCATTATCGACAAAATCCCCAGGGCTATCACTACTGAAAATGTAGCAACAATAAAACCAAGAATATCTTTTAGAGGAATTTGCTGAAATTTGCTGTTCAAAAAAACTATAAAAATTGCTGTATTTATCAACATCATCGTGTGAACGATAGTGTTTGGCAGAAAAATTGAGACATCGCAATTCGCACTGTAGAGATTTAGCTTGATTATTTTTATATTGCATAAACAGCAATTCACTCACTATGGCGATGGTTCTTTTAGAGTCCTATTTCGTTCACGCAGCTTGTCGAATTGTTGGATTGCTGCAGACACCAAGGAAAAGAAACGTACCTTAATAACTAAATTGATAATGGCTTGCTCACTCCACGTTCTGTACCACTAGCATTCACTCCTCATTCCCTGAAAGTTCACCACACATCAGACGCAATACAATGGATCGTCGTGATCATCGTGATCATCGTGGTCAGGGCAAACTGTCTTTTTAGCACTGTTTAAGCTCATTTCCGTCGTCATTTGTCGTGAAACAGGGACTCGTACGATGGTGGCAGATCGTTGGACACCGCTGTGCCTACAGTCGGTTGAAAACTGGCAGAATGGCTTGCAGAACTGTAAAAATCACCAAGTGCACGAATGCCATGTGTATTGTTTTGACTCGTCGTTGTAATTTTTGTACATTCTATACATGCACAAATGATGGAAATAAAGAAGACAATAGACACTAAGGATCCAACAGCGATGAAGAAGATCGTAATCGGTCCGGGAATTTCATCTGAAAAAAAAATTGTCATACTGATTAACCAGGAATCTACTTCAGGTATACATAAAGCACATTGCCTGAAGGAGTCAGTGTTCACTTGTTCTAAGAATTTAAGAACCAGGCATTATTTATCTCAGCGGAAGGGGAGAGGGGGGGGGGGGTTGAATTTTTGGACCCTATCGAGGGGGTGTCATATACTTTTTAAGCCCATCAAGGGAGGAGAAGTCCCACAAAAAAACATTGACCAAACTGGAGAAAACAGTCATTTTGGACCTCAAAAATGACACTTTCAGCAGTAAAAATTTCTATAAACGTCGTCATTACCAGGAATTAGGACACTTTAGTCTCTGATCCAGTCTAGTTTCTCTGCAAGAGCAAATGAATAGCTTGGCCTTCAAACAAGTTAAGCCTAAATTGCTAAAAATAAAAAAAAAAAACGTTTTCAAAATGAATTAGAACCAGCTACTTTGTTCAATCGAGAAAGTTTTTTTTAGTCGTAGAGTTTAATCAGGAAAAAATGAACATGTTTGTTTTCTCCTCCCCGGAGGGGCTCGTTTTATTGGATTCTGGTTTAATGTATTGTCTCTAACAAGTCAAGAGTGTTTTTTGAAAGACAGCTTCATTAATTTTTAAAGCTTCTTTTTCGTTACTACTTTGCATCGAAAATTCGTGCTATTTTCACCCAAACTACTAAACATGGTAAAACCACACAAGGAATGTTCTATCCAAGGAATCTTGTCAATTTTTTTGTGTGCTAAACCTAAACGAGAAAATAAGGTGACTTTTTATTTTTATTTTACTGTAGGGCAAGTAGTTTTGCTGCTAGAATTTTTGTTTGTTTCTTTCCTAGTGTTTAGGGCACGTTTACGAAACCACTCGCTTTTGCATTCTCGCAGCTAGAAGCTAGAAATCACCTTAAATTCCAACATGGCGGCGGTTTTATGTCTGCCGCCTCGCAACGAAAACAGCAAATAACGTGAGTTCAGAAGCGTTTGGGCAAATTGTTTCGTCATGAGGAATTCTTTATTTTATTGGCACGGATTATAAGACTGCAAGTATTTACTCAAACGATGTCGGATTTAGCTAATCCATTTAGCGTTGTTACCATGGAAATGTCACCTTTGCCATCGCGATTGAGTTCTAGCTGCGAGAATGCAAAGGCGAGTCGCTGCGTAAAAGCGCCCTTATTCCTATGGGCTATTGTCCAAGAGCAAGAAGAGCCCCTGATGCTCTGAAAGCTGGTAATTAGTTTCTTGGGGAGGGGGAGGACGGCAAGGAGGTTGCAGACCCCTTCATCACGTAAGTTTTTGTAAGATTTTGAAGTTATTTTTAGTTTCATCCAGTGATTAGTTCTTTAAAATCACTTTTTAAGTCATGTTCAAGTGTTGCTGTCGTGAAGGGCACGGAGTCAGTATGTATATATATAATTACGCAAACTCTGCAAGGCAGCCAGCAGCAGTCATCTGCATCTGCAGCGCAGCCAGCAGCAGCAGCAGCAGCCAGCAGGACATACGATGCCATCTACCGACGGAACGGCAAATTATAAGAGTAGCAGCCAAGGCCCGCTGAGATAGTAGCTGCGCCCAGAACGCAACGTCCAGCAGCGCGAACATACGATGCCATCTACCGACCGAACGGCAACTTAATGAGGGGGGGGGCGAGACCGGGGGGGGGGGGGGGGAGGGGGGGGAGTGAGACGACGCGGAATGAGCGAGCGAAGCGAGCGACTCCGCTAGTCTTTTATAATACATCAAAAGTTATTTTACCATCATGAATTGGTCCAAAGGTGGTTAAAGAGCAATTCTTTGAATGTTTTCAAGAACATGGTTTAAATCATGGCTCGTTTTCTACGCAATTGGGAGCCCGACGATGCACAATGCTATTTTTTAATTAGTCTCCTGGAAATTTCCTACACTTTAACCCGAAAAGACATACGAAAGCTTATTTTTTGTGTTTGAGTGGGGTGTCAGACTATTGCTGAACCTTAGGTGTGGGTATCATGTTTTTCAGGCTGGGAGGGGGAGCATCGACAATTCAGGGGTCAAATTTTCAATTCCTCCGGCCCCTCGCCTTAGACGTAAACAATGACTGCAATTGTGACTTATGCATAATTGCAAGAACTATACGGTATAGGTTATTTTAATTAGCTATGAGGAGGAAACAGTTTGTAACTTTATATAATGCGGCTTCCTTGGGTTCTGTAAATCGTTGTCCCTGTAACAGGGTCTTACAATGCAATATCCGCATTCCAAATGGAATTCTATAAGCGCTCGGTAAAAATGACAAAAGTTGCTGTTTGTGTCAAAAGGTTAGAAACCAGGAGAAGAACTTACATGAGTCATTGAGGGGTGTCGGCATCGCTGTATTGGTAAAGTGATGATAGTCTTTATGAGGGAACGACATTTTTGGGCATGGAAATCTGAAATAATAAAAAAAGTTTTTTTTTTAACTTGATAATCCACAACACATGTACATTCGTTGTGCTAAATGGTGGTAGTAAACGAGAATAGTTGCAAACAACCAGCTGCAGTCAAGGCACAATGACGTTTTGTAGGAAATAAGTTAACAGCCAACAACCGTCGAACTCGGTGCCGCCGAGAGGTTGGTCTGGGCTTGGGGTCAGCATTTGTCCGTCTGGCCCCCCTCCCCCATCCCCACCTCAAAGAAAAGAACCTAAAATTAAAAATGTCATATTTTGCTTCAATTTCCAAAATTTTTCCTAAAACATTTGCCCTAAATTACCTAACTTTTTGTAGAAAACATGCATTATCCATGGCATATATTGGTTTAAATTTCAAAACACACTTAAAAAAAATTCTCTCCCGCCCAACCCTCATGTACTGGCTTGTGTTTCCTGGTGTGCTGTCAGTAAGGATACTGATGGGGTGTGCTTCGCTTTTTTAGATAGGTTTGGTATTCAATTGGTGAACGATATATGAAAGAATAAAACCCTGCTATTTGGACTACAAGTGCCAATGCCAAGTCTTTCCTTCACAACAAGATGGATCCCATTGACAGACGGCCTCAGGTGGAGTTTGGAAGGCGGTCGGGTGTAGTGTTTTTGAGGTACAGATTTATTCCAGGAGACCCCTGGACCGAAATACAAGCTTGGCTATCTTCCTTACTTTCATCAACTGCAGAAGCAGATTTACCCGAAATTCTGACAGTTTATCCGCCAAAGCCTCAACATATCAACTCATTTGACTATTATCTGCGCTAAACCATGCGCAATGGCTGTTTGCCGTGACGTCACCATGAGTTAGCCAATGACCAACGAGAACAACGGCTGTTTGGCCGTCTGATTGGACTAACCCCAGTCACGTGATATGCACGCCACGGCAAACAGCCATGGCGCGTGGTATAAGTGCATTTCAAAAGTACCGTTAATTAATTTGTATCAGGGTTACAGAAAGCGAAAAAAAGTGTAAACAGACAACTGGGCACAAGTTCAGCATCAAAAACGCACGTAAAAACGTTTATTGCATTCACAAGAAATTCGTAAAAATACACTGCAAATTCCATATTTCCGTAAAACTAGTGTAAACAAGTAATAGGTATACACGAGGGATATGTACAGTATGCCCTTACTTCAAAACAAGAAAACCGTGTCCTTAAACGAACCTAAGCTGTAGCTTTATCTACAATCCATGACTTAACTAACGGCTAACATGGGCAATGGCAAAAATAAAATTAACAAAACAATGCAGACGTTAGATCAGAAACAAAACCCAAAAGGCTGACAGAACCCGCCACGTTTTAGCCAATCAAAATACTGATATCAGATTTTAAAAGGCTGCCAACCAATCGGTAGCATTGCTTAAGTGTTTCATTTAACCTACTTTGAACTAATGCTTGGTGGGATTAACTTAGTGGTTGTTCGTTGGCGTGGTTGTAGAAAACGTGGTGGCAGTCGTGTTTACTCTGATGTCACTACCTTGGTTGGATAAAACTTGGCGGGCTCGTTCACCCTTTTGAGTGTTGCGTCAGATACCTAATTCGTCAAAGGATTGCCATGAATGCTTATAAGGTTAACAAGGTTGTAAGCGAGATGAATCTTCAACGGAATAACTAGCCTAGCCAACAAATTCTGGAATGGTCAGAGAAATAAGGTTCTATCTAAACCTGTGCTATGTTATTACAGCTCGTTAAAAGATAGCTGAAGATTCATATCCACCGTTTTATGACATTACCTAGCCATAGCACATGCCCCTAGCCTGCACGCACTCCCTTCTGCCCGCTACGCAAACAACCTGACCTTAGACCTAAACATCGTTAAAGACCATCATTCTAGACCATTCAAGACCATTTAGAGCACTATAGACCATTATAGTAGACCATTCTAGACCATTCTAGACAATTCAAGACCATTCTAGAATCATTTTGAGGTCGCGATTTACCCTTGTTCAACCAGCTAATAAACGTAGTTCGAGTGAAATAAAACATAGACGCAAAGTTGTCATAACGGCAATAAACCATCTTTAATTTTTTTTAAATTAAGCTTGAAAACCTCATGTAAACCGAAACAAACTGAAACATGAACTGGGTCAATTCTGAACGTTTCTACGTAATTTACCTCCGGGGAGCCAGGCCGGGGGGAGAGAAAGTAGGACGTCGTAGATTTTTGGACACACTCGAGGGAGGGTGTACATTTTTTAAGCCCATCAGGGTCGGGGAGATCACAAAAATACAACCAAATTGGAGGAAAAGGTCATTTTTGGACCTTAAAAATGACACTTTCAGCTGTCAAAATTTATAAAAACACCGTAGCTTCTGACTCACCAATCACGTTAAGTTTTTATAAGATTCTGACGTTATTCCTAGCGTCATCCGGTGAATAGTTCTTGAACACCACTCTCTAAAAAAAAGTTTTTGCACCATGGGGTATTTTTCATGTGCTCGTGTTGATGATGTTGAAGGGCATGGACATGCTGACTCGAACTGCCTTAATAGTGCTATTACGCATCCCTTCATATATCAAAAGTTATCATTTTTACCATCATGAATCATGAATCTCAGGCCAAAGGAGGTTTAAAGAACATTTCTCTGAATATTTTCATGGCTCGTTTTCCACACAATTGGGAACCTGCAGATACGAAAACATGCTATTTTTTAATTAGTCCATTTAACTTGAGAGGGCACAAAAACGATTTTTTTTTATGGTTTGGGGTGTGAGGAGTCAGAATATTTTTGAACCTGGAGGGGAGGGAGAATCTTTTTTCAGGGACGTGGGAAGGAGGGTAATCGATAATTTGGGGGTCATATTTTCAAATCCTCCCCTCCCCACAACACATAAATAATGATCGGCCCCTTATAGTACGAGAAAAACACGAAATATACGTATAAAGGGAAGCGACGAAACTGCGGATTCGAATGGCGAACTTCTGATCATCGGCAGAATGGGCCAGAATAGCTCCCTAGTCTCTGAGGAAGGCTATGTCGGTAATTAATTATCTGGCTGACACTGATTGCCTGGGCTTTTTCAGAGTGGAAATGAAGATCCACTCATTCTTTACATTGAGTTTAAATGTCAGTTTCGGAGCCAGCACTTGATTCGCAGGTGTCTCGCTTCAAAACGTTGCAGGAAAAATTTGGTATAAAAAAAGTCCGCGGAAAAAGATCAACAGGTAAACGTAAAAAAAAAAAAAAAACTGCTCGAAAAAAGACCACTAAAAAAAATTTTGGAAAAAATGCGTGTAAAAAAGGTCTGGGGAAGAAAAAAATTCGTTAGTCCATTTTTTTTTCATAATGTTATTGTTATTGTTACTGTTATTATTTGTTAGTTTACAGTAGTTGCCTTGACTAGATTTTCACCAGGCAGGGCTCGAGTTTCACCAGGGAACCGCTT
>JAHWFP010054175.1:6059-37666 GCA_023313725.1 Lithobius niger | reverse complement strand
AAAAAAAAAAAACCAGATGGACTGCTGGAATCACCTCGAATACATATAATTTAATTCCTAAAAATTTCGAGGGCACAAACGGCTTCTTTAGTAAGACGAAGAATGTATAGGGTTGGGGGAGGAGAATTTGTGACTGAGACCTCCTGCTGAAACGCCTTAGATTCATTCCTATTAGTTCCGCCTAAGTTTATAGAGGGCACCATGAGTTATATGCGGGAATTTCTACTCAGTTTGCAGCCTAAAGTTAAAGTAAACTAAACAAAACTAGCTCGTATTTAATTATTATTTAGTTTCGCCTCCTTGTAATTTAGCTTACTTTAAATTTGGGCTGACAAATGATCAAAAATTACCAGTTGGAACGCATGACGCCCCCTGAAGTCTCGGATGGAACTAACAGGAATGAATGTAACATGTTTCCATAGGACTTTTTAGAGTTACAAATTCTGCTCCCCCAACCCTATAAATTCTACGTAAGACGCATCCAGCAAAGGTAAGCATCCAAATCACAATTAAATTATTTGTATTCGATGAGATCCCCGTGCTAGGAAGGCCGGCAGATAGCACATGACCAACTAACTAGCAAAGCCGCTGCCGATTGCCCAGAATTTTTAGTGGAGATTCAAAGAAACGTAAAGTTACGCATTCAGTCGTTTGAACCAAAACACTCAACCTAAGACGATGAATGAGTCTTCGCAGCCTACACGGACTCGCATAACGTAAATGCAACACCAACCCCCTTTGGAACTTTGGTTCTAGGCAATTCAATAGAAACAACATACCGCAGTAGGTTAACTAAAAGCGAAAATGTAATATACATATTCGTAACAAACTTTCGACCTACACATCTCAATCTTGCTCACAAGTACTCACCATACCATTTGCTCCATGTGCACAATGACATCGTCCTTTAACCATACATACTCTTACATTTACTCTGAAAATCGGCCCCACACAGGTAGCAGCAACACAACGCCACAGCAGAAAGTGTCCATGTGGCCAAACCTCTGTCACCTAAAACACTTTCTCACATCCTAAACTTTCACCCGCACAGTTCTGATATTATTGTACACCTTCGCCACACTTCTACGACCCAGTCATTTTTTACCGACTGGCTTGCTTTGTTTAATACTAAATACAACCCAAATCTATTCCACAAGTGATTGCTGCATTGCAATAGACAACGTAATGTGTGTTTTGGCATCTAGAATAGAATCGAATAGGTGTCGGCCAGTGAGATTAAACCTTTTAGAAGGCCTATAAACGCCAGATTTTAAGTGGAAGGAACCACCATCGTATCAGTTACGAATACGATACCAGCCGATACCAATCCGACAACAATAAGTAATAGTTTAAAGTGTGCGCGGCCTATCTTGAGTTCGCTGCAGAACGAAGACAGATAATCGATTGTACGTTTTTGGTAGCAGAGTGCCTTGTTGATGTCCAAAATGGTTACAAAAACAATTGCGGCCGGCGATTAAAGCCGCTCCCTCCAGGAAGACGTAGCCGCTCTTAAAACACTTCCGGAACTGAAGATACGCCACACACACTTTAATTTATTTTCTTGTGTCATATTTGTCATATCAGAAACGAGAAACGAATCCGAAAGCTTTACCCGAATTCGAGTAATTCTTGGACGGTCGATTCAGTCAATTCGTAATGAGTTAGTAAATGTTCGAGTAGCAATTTACTTCAGGTCATTTTGAGGGATCATCATTCATTATGAATACTCAACTCAGCTGCACAACTCCACTAAGAGACAGTCCCCCCAAGAGAACTTTCAAAACTTTCTCTAAGTTTTTTTTTTCTTTTTTCTTATTTTCTGTTTTCAAAAGTAGGGGAAGACTAGGAGTGAAAATCGTTGTCAAAAGTCTTCTTCACCCCTGTTGTTGGACTGACGCCCTTCTTGCCCAGCCACCTACCATTTCTCCTTCTCTCCCGCCCTTCATGAATAATTGAGCCTGCACGCCCCTGGTAGTTCCTGGCCCCAACGGATCCTTAAGCCCTGGCTCTATCGACAGGCTCGAGACAGGCTGACGAGGCCTTGTCACCCCCGACGCACCCTTTCGCCAATTTCGGCGAACCGCACGCGCGTGGTGCCCCCGCCCCAATTGACTCATTCGCCCATCCTACGCCCTTACCGTCACCTACCCTCTACGGTATGTGCTTCTACGATGGATTTGCCGGTTTTCAAACAGAAGCCCCAAAAGTCGTCCCCAACATTGTTGTCTGAAACTATGATAATTGCGGGTTGTAGGACTAAACATCGCAGGACGAAACATCACTGGACTAACTATAGTGGACGAAACCTCGCGAGGACAAAATATTGCTAGGCCCAAAAGTCACCAGGACAAAACATCGCATATTTAAAAGATTGAGAAAATATAATAATAATATTAATAATAATTTATTCAGTGTAGTATACAGAAGGAGCACGAAGCAATAAATGCTTGTATGTGCACTGAAGGGAACGAAGACCAAAAAAAAAAAGAACAAAAAACAAAAAAGATAAATCCTTGTTACTTAAATTTATTTTACATGTGTATTAATTTTATGTTAATCACATTGCCAAGAATAAGGGCTTCCTTCCCCAAAATATCCAGCTTTTTTATCTGTTTTCTCATTAAGTATGTACTAGTGACGTTTCTGTGGATAAGCGGAATGTCATTAAAAATCTTAGGAATAATAAAACTCGTTCCCCTCTTGCCATAAAGGTTTCTCCATACTGGTGTTTGAAGCCAAGCATTAATAATAATAATAATAATAATAATAATAATAATAATAATAATTTGTTGCTGGAGCAACAGGACAAGCAAGGACCCAGGGGATCGCTGACTACCAGTCTAAAATGGGGGCGGAAGGAAATATATGAAGATAAAAAGGGGAAGGTGGCACAAAGATTAATGGGGATTATTAAAAATCCGTTAACTACATAAGATTAAAAGGCTGTATAAAAAAGACGAAGTCAGTGAATTACTTAACTTGAAAATTAAAATTATGTGCAATTGTGTGCTACACGCAAGTAGATTAGAGGCTCACGGTTGTCGCAGTCTTCAACAACGGTCTTAGGGCCGCGTTTACGCAACAAGACCTTCTCGATCACCGAACGCTATTTGCTAGGCAACCGTTATTTATGTACGATTAATTTTCCGTTTCTGTTAAATGAACGCGGTAATAGGCAACAAATTAAATGTATTATAAATAACAACACGGATAAAGATGTTGCATTTTAAACATTGGTATAACATTGTTGCCATCTCACGCTATTTCCAATATTTGCTATACTCACTGAAAAAATGCCTCTAGTAGTGACCAAATGACGGCAGAATAAATAGCTACTCGCAGCGAGAATTCAAAAGCCAACATGGCGTCCATTTCGGGGTTATCGAATCGAAGACAACTCATCGAATACTGTCATTCATAAATCTGTCCGTCGTCTTGTACAGCAGTAAAAATTGTTTTCTATAAGTTGTCAGAAATCGACGCTGTCATGTTGCACGCTTCGAAAGTCGTGTCGCGAGGCACGAGGAGGAGATTTGCGTCCGCGTTGTTGCCATGGTTGCTACGTGTAGATAACTTGAAAACTGCATTCTTCGGTAAAGGCGAGAAGCAGCCACCAGATTTAGTAGGCTATCAACCAAGTGAAAGCTAGTAAGCAAGACATTTGTCGCTGCGTAAACGAGCCCTTAATGCGTTGTGCTGTGTTTTTGTATAATTTTTCGAGGTGGTGGGAGAGCAATACCGCCAATCGCTTGAATTATTTCTGCCCTTCCCTGTTCTAACTCTTCAGCACCGATCAGTTTCCAGATGAGTCGGTGTCTACAAACCAGCCTTCAATCACATTATTTGCACGCACCATTCCGCCAATTATAGTAGTTTGGTAACAGTTCCACATCGAGAAAAGGAAACGAAGACCATGGCGTTTTCCATGCCTTCGAAGACTGCCAAACCAGGTGGACTCAAATTTGCTAGCAAACCTTCATTTGCGTCAAGTGAACCTTCACTTGGGGATAATCTCATAGTATTCTGCTATTACTCGACCAGGTGGAACAAAAGCCAGGGCAGCAAGCTAACGGAAAATTGTATAGCAAAATCAACGTGATTTCATCCCCTCCCCCTTGGACTAGGCTTGCGATGTTTTGTCCTAGCGGTGGTTTTGTCTTCACTATGCTTCGACCGCGATATTTAATTCTGCCGATGTTTTTGTCCAGCGATTTTCAGCCCGTTTACCACAATTGCTGAGACTATACTACGGTTCGTTTATTCACTGTTCCAAGACTACCTATATTTAAAAGACTTAACGCTCGGTTTCACGTAGCATGCTAGACGCGTCGTCCAAGCGTTGCGCTGAACTGAAAGCACGAAGAACGAAAAATCCCCAATCGTAGCATAGATTAGTGTATGCGAGATGCACAAAAACGTGATATCTTCTCATTATTAGATTTACTGGTGTTGCAGCGCTAAACGAACATTATTTTACGGTAATGGTGACTATTCTTGAAGTCTTCGGACGATTTACTGCTACGTCAAAGGATCGTTTAACACGTTTTTAATGAGAGCTGAAAACGCCGTAGCGTATTATACAGTACAATACACACGCACCTTGCTTGTTCTTCTGCTTGAAATTCATGAAATTAAACCTCCGGAGGCTTTGTTTTGTCGTCGAGTGAAAAAAATAGGTACGTAGCATGAAGTCATTGTTGTTAAATTTTAATAATTTGGTGTCAATGCAGTGTTTTCAGTTTAAAATCCGCGTATCGCGTGTCACACGTACCTTTCACAGTTCAGTCCGCATGCTAGAGCAGTTCATTTTTGGGGTGTAAGTAGCGCGACTGGTGGCATAATCGGTGGATAACTGGACGACGCGTCGAATTTCTAACGTTAAGCCTTTACATCCAGGTAGCCTTGAATGTTCTAAGATGTTTCATTTCTCTTCTTAGGCGATAACCAAGGTAATCTTGTAAAGATCGTCAAGTTCTTAAAAGGTTACCATCGCCCACTTGAGTATGTTCTTTTGAAGCATTTTCATTGCCGCTGTTTTGCTGCATTAAATTTGGTCAAGTATGAGTTCAGTCGGCAATTTGTTCACCACTCCACTGTAGAATGCGCTCAGCTTCTGCCTTTCGTTGAAGTATTTTCCGTGGCCTTTCGGACGCATCTGCTAGATTCTTCCCATAGCAGCAGCCAATGAGATGG
This sequence comes from Lithobius niger, assembly GCA_023313725.1. Lineage (NCBI taxonomy): Eukaryota > Metazoa > Arthropoda > Chilopoda > Lithobiomorpha > Lithobiidae > Lithobius > Lithobius niger. The sequence continues at coordinate 32,473 of JAHWFP010054175.1, read as the reverse complement.
AAGAATCAGTAAAAGGGCGCGAAATGGGAGCAGTGACGTCAAACGTGTTTGAGATTTGGTGTTAAATCTCACACTGTTTCTCGCGCTTCTGCTTAACACTGAGTGGACCGACCTGATAGAACGGTTGAAGGTCCCTGTTTTAAGCCATGAAACGATAGACGAAAATTTGAAGCAGCGCGATGCGTATACGTGCAGTAACGCCAAAATTGCTCCAATCCTACCTAAATAGTTGATGTTGTATTCATCGACCATTTTTTTTTACATCTCATGGTGCGCCAAGCTGCTTTGCGCAGCGGTCCCGAGCAGTTATGCTGGTTTTAGTCTTTGGGCTTTAAGCAACACACAGCATTAAATATACAAGCACTTATCCGCAGACCAAATCTTCCACGAGGGCAAATTTTCGCAACGACTGGCAAAGCAAAAGTTTTCTCGCTCACTAGATTTTACTTGGTTAATCTGCTTCATCTACTGGATGCTTCTCGCCTTTACCGGAGCATGCAGCTGCCGAGTTGCCTATACGCAGTAACCATGGCCACGACGCGAACGCAGATTCTCTCTTCGTGCCTCGCGACACGAAGTATGATGTGTGCGGCATGATAGCGTCGAATTATGACAACAAGAAAACAACTTTTACTACAGTACAAGACGGCGGACTGATTTCTGGATGCCAGCATTCTATGGTTTTGTTTTCGAATTGATAACCTCGAAATGGACGCCATGTTGAATTTCGAATTCTCTCTGCGAGCAGCTATTTATTTTACCGTCGTCTGATCAGGACGCATTTAGGCTACGATACCTACTCGCCCGCCGAATGCCATTTGCTAGTCAACTGTGAGCGAGCAACACATAAATTAAATGTATTATAACTAACAATTCGAATAAACAACAAAGTGCAATGGGTAGTTTTAAACATTGCTACAATTTGTTGTCATTTTGCGCTATTTCAAAAAAATTCTGTTCTCGCACGAAGAACAATCAAGACTGGTCCTTAGATTTATTGTAAAAGCCTGGACGAACTAAAAACTGAACTGTAACGAAAGACAAAATAAAGAAACATTAACATTGCCGTGGATTGCGTAAGAATAAAAGGATGGACGTTAGATGATGGTTACGCAAAATACGAGCATCTACTAGCTAAGGGTTTTTTTTTTAATAACCCCAAAATAAAATGCTTCGCGTTCTGCTGTTTTAGTAACTGCGACCTTCTGGGGTTTCTGCATGACTAAATGTGAATAAAACAAAACAACTGAAGGGGATGCGCTGATTGAGTGAGCGAAGCGAACGAAATCAGCGATTGTTAGCCAGTGTGTGCGAAAATGGGATTGAAGCAACTTGAGCAGACGGTGTAACCTTATGTACGTTCACAGTCTTATGAAAGTTGTGATATTCACCCATAACCAAAACTGGTAGAAAAACCCGCCAAGTTTCCAAAAACGGTCGCCCTGTGAAGTTTCATTCAACCAGGCAAAGGCCGCCAAAGTCAATCCTATTAGCCAAGTTAATCGCACCCAATAATACTTTGGACGTTAAATGAAAACTTGAAGATTGCTACAGCGAGTAGCAATCTTCAAGTTTTCATTTAACTTTCGAACTATTAGTCGGTGCGATTAACTTGGCTAATAGGATTGACCATGGTTGAATGATATCACTACCTTCAAAGGCCGATCGATTTTGGAAACTTGGTGGGTTTTTCTACCAGTTTTGGTTTTGGGTGGATTAAAATTACGGTTGCTGTTTGTTTCTTATCCTTGTTGTTATTAATTTTTAATACATTCGATTTTTTTATGTATTATCGCATTCATTTAGTATAAACTGGAAACCTATTGGAAAGAAATGACTTATCTATCAAATAAGTTCGGCGAGCGAGAAAGTCTTGGTGCATAAATGCACCCTAATAACGGATTTTGCAGGTCCAGGCCTGATCAAGCGAAAAGTTTATTTAGTTTATTTAGTTTTTTCATGTTTCTGTTCGTTCGAACGTGGACTGAAACTCGTTTCACTGACTTAATCTGTGTTAATAACATCGGAAACACACACGAGCAAAGCATGCCGGTCGACCACGACACATTACGACGCATGCGCTCAGTTTTAACATGGAGGATTGGGTCTGTGGCTAAGCGTTTTTGTTTAACATGCGCCAGGGGGATGGGGAGAGGGGGTCTCTTCCGAACTGTTTGAATATTGCTTTTCCATCGGGTCTTGATTTTGCTACATCCTCTGACGTTACAATGCAGCGCAACAGCTTTTACACATGCACACAAGTCAAATCGGAAAGGCACCAGTGTGCGCGCTTCCAGTGACGTCACTTAATGAGCTGGCGAATAGCCAACCTTCCGATATAGTATCGTTCCATTGACCTTGGTATATATACGCCTTAAAATGTGAATAATTCTTGCGGGACGCAAATTTGACAAAAAGAAAAAAAAACGACCGAGAGCTAAAGAAAAACGCATCATTTAAACAGTACAGTTTATCAGTTTTTTTTGTTTTGTTTTTTTTTGTGTAAATTCATTCTTTTCACGTAGAAAAAGGTGAAGCACACGTCACGGATTTAAAATATAAGCTGCCAAGAGTGATACAAAACGATTCAGAACTACGTTTCGAAATTTTTTATTATTTTTTCGTCGTCAGGTTGAAAGATACATTTCGCATGGCAAGGCCACCACAGTAGCCCGTTGTTTAAATGGCTACATATAAGTTAAAGACAATAAAAACCACAACCACCTATCTCCGGATAATAAGTTTCTTAAAGAATATTTTCCCACATGTAATTAAAAATCTTACACTGAAAACTATAAAAGAAAAAAGAAAAAAAATCCATGCCTTGATATGGACCGCTCCATGACGATGCAAGCAGGCAGATTTACACACAGGTCACTTGCAACTTGGTTTCCCAAGGATCAGGTCGGCTTGTGCTTCGCCATGTTTCAGCCTCTGAGAGGAAAATTATGGTTTTTATTGCTTTTAAGTTATTATGCAGCCATTTAAGCAACAGGACACTTGGTGGCCTTGCCATGTGAAATGTACCTTGCAACCTGGAGATGAAAAAAGAAATTTTTGAAACGTAGTTCTATAATAATATAGGTTTATTGCAAACGCAACCGGAATGGCAAGGACCTGGTGGTCACTGACTGCCATTCGATGTTAAAACTAGAAAATTTTATAAATTACAAAAGTTAGACAGTTGAAAGTTTAAAACAAAGACGATGGCTGGGCAGCAGCGGAACGGTTGGTGGTGATGGTTTGGAGTCACAAATGCATTACCACCAGGGTTAGACCTATCAGTGACACAATGGTCCCCGATGGCAACGCCAAACGTGAGGGACAAGTGGGGGAAAAGCCGGGTAACATAGTCAATGTTTCTTTAAAAAAATAATAAAATAATGCATCGTAGTTTAAAGCTTGGCCAAAACCAATTGTCAATCTGAATAATGATAATAAAAATAATAAAACAATGAAATACATCAAACTGGTGCAGTGAAAGCTAAACAAGCGGCTACAGCGACTGCCTAGTCGCACCGGTCTTCTGTACGGTTCCTCCACTTCCAATGTTGAGGCGCACACCTCTATCATGCACTACAACAGCTATCTGTATGATACTAATCTAAAAGCAGTAGCCATCACAATTGCGGGTTAAAAATGTGTTAGGTTTTAGGCCTAATTTACATTTTAGGCGTAATTGTCAGCTTTTAGGCCTAATTTCAACCAGCAGTTTTAATTTCGTAAGTAGCAGCTAACGGAGATATGGATTGTATAGTAAGCCTATTCATTTTTGCAATCACGGAGCGTCTTTAGGCACACAGTTACAGTGTTACAACGGAACGCTCAATGTAGCCTATATAGATCAGTGGTAGTATAGGGAAGTGATGAGAGAGACGCTGTTGATGAAGCCAACAGCGACTCGGAGCAACTTGACGTTGCCATGGTAACATGATTTTAGGCCTAATTAAAAAATTTTTAGGCCTAATTTTAAAGGTTTTAATTTCGTAAGTAGCAGATAGGCCTAATGGAGAATGTGGTTCGACGGTAAGTCTATTCATTTATGCAACAATGCGACGAGACTATTTTAAACGAAGCTAAAATCCATTTGTTTTTATTGAGGATTTTAATTTAGGATTTTAATTTGACGATCAAATGTTATTATTTAATTTAGTTACATCGAAGAAGTTTATTAGCTATGAGGAAGTAACGACGTTTTAATTTGCCACGTCATTTAACTAACTTCTCACACTGAATCTAACGTTGTAAACAAAGGTCGTCAATATCAGGAACCGTTGCGAAGTTGAAAAAAGCAACAGACGGACGGACGGACAAAGTCGTTGCAATAGTCTTCTCAGCTGGTACGGCAGTACAGAAGACTAAAAGCTGAAGGGAGAAGTAAAACTAGATCTATTAACAATTTTTAAAAAATGTATACAATAATATTAATAAAAAACACATAAATTGTTTTGCAGCACTCTTGGCTTTTTATATTTTTAATTGTTTCAAAGGTAGGGCCGTGACTACAGCCTCCAACCCGTTGTTTACTTGACGTGTGGTTTTAGCTCATCGTGCTTCGAGTAAATTTTTTACTGTTTGCCCTCCATTGCCCTTTCGGAGCATACGATTTATGTAAGTAAATCACAAGTTAGTTCGTAACTATTTCATGAAGCGTTGTAGCTTAGTTTTAAACATCCTCTAAAATTCACGAGGCCCAAGAAGTTATTTACAGCTGCATCTACGATGTCATTCGTCGTCGCCATCGAAAGTGATAACAATACGCCTCTCTTGGTGCTAAGCCGGTGGCGTTAACGAGTCCTTACATGCAGTAATTGGCGGAATTATGGGTAATAACTGTAAAGCTGGGTGTAAAACAGTCATAAAGGTGACGCGAATAGGTGGTTATAAAGGATGCATATGTGCAAAGTATGATTTATAGGTGTAAATAGGATATACAACCAAACAACACACACCGACGCCATTAAACGGAACGCAATGATTTGTTGGAAGCCCGGCCGAAACCCGCTGTTCGCTGCATGTTTAAAAGGGTTTGCACTGAATCATTAACGTATGCATGAGAGTGGGGCTATTAAAACATGTTTGCAGTTTCGGAATTATCGCGAACGCTGGACGTGGACAAGTGCCATTAGCCAAATAGGAATTAATTGTACATGAATCGCACGTTTGGCCGCGGCTTCGTTTGTTTAATTTAGCAACTGTATATAACCAAACATGAAAATTTGTGAAATTATTGGTAAACTTCGCAATGTGTATAGCTCACTATTAAACTTAACACGTGAAACCTGTTTTTTTTTTTAGTCTTCTGTACAGCCGAAAAGGTTGAGAAGACTAATGCCACAAGTTTGTCCGTCCATCCGGATCCCCTTTTTCAACTACAGAACGGTTACCATAGAGATGAACTGTTTTCACCGTTAGATCCAGCGTATATACCAAAAGTTAGTTTAACACACGGCAAATTAAAACATCGTTACAGTGGCCACGACCTACCTTGAGTTTGCCGCAGAACGAACACAGATAATAGATTGTCTACTTTTGGCAATCTACTAATCCAAGATGGTTACAAAAGCAGTGGCGGCCGTCTGTTAAAGCCGCCCCTCCAGGAAGACCTAGCCGATCAACAAATACTGCAGGACTGAAGATACGCCGCGTACACAATAGTTCCTTGTTATAGCTAAGAGACTTTACGCAACGCAATGAAATAATAACATTTGATCGTCGCATTTAAACACTACCAGCAGACACGCAACCGTTAAAAAACAAGGAAGGGATTTCGTTAACGATACAGATTAGCTTTATTCGAAAACGGTTTCGATACCGTGTTGCATGGATGCGTAGACCTATACTCTAGAACGAAATTCGCCGTTAGCTGCTAGCGTAACAAAACTAAAACGGTATAGGTATATTAAAAAAAAAATAGGCCTAAAAGCTAAAAATTAGGCCTTAAATCACGTTGCCACGTGGAAATCTAGTTTCCGTCCCATAAAGGAATAAACCTACTCTCGAACCGAATTCTCTGTTAGCTGCTACTTACAAAATTAAAACAGGAGGTAATAAATAGGCCTAAAATCGGACAATTACGCCTAAAATCTAAAACTAGGCCCAAAAGCTAACACAATTTTAACCAGCACTTGTGACACTTTTAGATTACACATTAGAGAACGCTGTTTCAATGCGTGATTGAGGTGTGCGCCTCGACATTTTCGAAAGTGGCGGAAGTATACATAAAACCGGTTTCGATAGTCGTTGGAGCTACATGTTTTTTCGTTTAGCCGTAAATTTGTTTCCCCCCCACGTGTTAGTAATGTATTTAAAACAAAAAAACTACATACTTCGTGGGCAGACAAACAGCAATAAAACTGTTTGTAGAGGTTTGGGGGAGTGGGCGACCCTAACGTGATACAACTAAGGTGTGGGGATGGTGTATTGTAGGAAACTCAATAATTAATAAGACATATTTGGTTGGGTTCTATATTTGATTGTCAATGCAAGATTTTGTACATTAAGCCCAGCCTGCCACGACTTTACCAAACAAGCTATAAATAATGATTAATGTGATGGATGGTGATAAATGAATATAAGAAGGACATGATAATAAATTTCTAGTTAAGATGCCAAATGTTACTTACTGTCATGGGGGACTGGGATGGAATGGGGCTTGGAATGCATTATTATTGTGATTACCTAAAACTAACAATACGTTGGCTAGGAAATGCACATGCTTTACAATTGATGTGATTTCAGAATAAAGGGTTTCAAAGGGTTTAACGAGCGTTAACCACTCCTGGGCATCTGCCCAAAGCCCTAAGGCCCCTAAGGTAACAATACAGTGAGTGAGTTTATGAATAGATGCAGGGCACACTTAAAGATCGTCATCCAAGCTCAGCTCAAGGGAATCAAGATGCTGGGTCATCAGCCCCAGCATCAGGTCGTCCAATATTGACGTTGGTAGGAGCTGAGGCAGGATGAGTCACTACATGTACGACACAAGGAACACGGTCGTACTATTTAATTTTTTTTTGTATAGGGCCTTGATTGGTCTGAAACAGCCAATGGTCGTGTAGATGAAAGAGTCAATTTTGTCGGTTGCCCAAAAATTCGTGGCTGCAAATCAGAGAAATGATACGATTCGTGTTTCAAGATAAATCTGTCACGACGGGTACGTATAACGACAGATAATACGGCGGGTTTTTGTTCAAAATCCTGATAGTTTACAAGCGAACAATGATAAGTCGTCAGATTGTGGGATGGGGATGTATTCTTAGCAAGTTTGTTGGAGAGCGACTATTTTTACCATGCATGCTACGGAGTTCAAAGGCAGTAGGTTGGCCCTATGCTTGATGATTAATGGCGCGTCGACAGCTAGGTCTTAGCAACAACCTTAGTTGCGCTACACATTACGGATGGCGTGGGGGGGGGGAGATTGAGGTTCAATGGCGATCGACAGCTAGGTCATTAGCACCAACCTCAGTCACAGTGCAGTGGTACGGGTTGCTACTGCGCTACATATTGCAGAAATGTTAAACAAATCCCCGAAACTAGATCTTATCATACATCTGTACCTCCTGCAAAAATGTGAAGATCCGAACGGGAGGACGCTGCTGGATGCCGCTACACGTAATTATAGTGTCCGCGGCCTATCTCGAGTTCGTCCCAGAACGAATACAGATAATCGATTGCACGTTTCAAGTAGCAGAGTGCCTTGTTGATATCCAAGATGGTTACAAAAACAATGGCGGCCGTCGATTAAAGCTGCTCCCTCCAGGAAGATGTAGCCGCTCATAAAATACCTGCAGGACTCAAGGTACGCTGCGCGCACAATAGGCATCTTTTAGTAACTAGGGCCGTCGTCACTTCCACTGTCGATATAACGGAGCGAACTCCGCTTTCTTTACTGTTTGGCCAAAAAAGGTAGACCTTTGAAAGTAGTGATATCATTCCACCAGGAAAGGGCCGCCGAGTTAGCTGGCTTAGCTGGACGGTATCGTGAAAACGTTATTGGCGCATCTTTCTCTCGATGAATGGGTGGTCACTCATCCTTTAACGTTTAGCTTTTCTTTATCCCTGCGCATTTCCCTTGCATTTTCCACAATTTGAATTTTGGCCGCGTTAGGATTTTTCCTCAACATGACAAACTATGAAGGCTGGGCCGATCAGTTTTTTTCTACCATAGCTGACCACGAGCCGATCATTGAACAAAACTGGCCGAAACCGAATCCCGATCCTGAAAACCGATCCCAATAATTAGCATAAAACTATAATACTGAAGTACGTCTTTATAAGAAAATTACTTTTTAAAAGCATTGCATACATAAAGCATAGGCCTAAATGTACAAATTATTTTTAAAATATTGGTTTAAAATAATATTGCAGATGCTAAAATCATTTTAAAACACAAAAACCCCAGAAAAATGAAACATTTTGCCTTGTTAATTTCTCAACGATGAGAGACAGCTGCTTGCGATTTGAACCATTGGAAAGCTGGAGAAAAAAAATTTCAAAATGGTGTATTCAAGCGTCAAAATCGGTCGACGAGAAGAGAAAATATCTTCAATTGGTTTATTACCGATATATCTGGCTTTTATCTATACCGATCCCATTTTCAGTAAATACCGAGTAGCCCCCTACCTGCATTTGGCTAACCAGTAAGTCTTTTCCTAGCATGTCTGCGTAAGTGGTCCTTCTAATGCCAAGCTCTCCAAAACCTATCTGGGCCTTGATATCAGAAACACGCATTTCTGGATATAAGCTGAAATATTTTGAAATGAGAATGCACCTTCATAATTTTCTAATGGCAATTACCTAATGGAGAGCTATAGTATGTATTGACGGGTGTTCAGTGGTAGTTGATGTTATGGCTTGGCATGTAAAAGTGACGCTGGTTATTTGGTTCCATTGGGTTTTTATTGCGGTGGAGGTTGCAATTTTATGCTCGCCCGACTTATACACGGAATAACCCTAGCGGTTTTACATTGGCGGTTGGCTGGACTTAAAGATTAGGGAAAAGTATTGGTGGTAAATACATAGACTTACATATGTTGCAGAATAATTTTGGTATAAAAGATCGAAATATTTGGTGGTCCAAAAGGCGTGTAAATTAAGACTTCACTCCTACGTGTTGCAGTTTGGAGGAATTGGAATGGAATGAATATAATACCAATGGTAACCATGCATGACAAAAAAAGCATGACACCATGACTACAATGCACGTCATGGCATGCATGCGCACATTGGCCTATAATAATACAGTCTGGACTTGACTCGAACTTCTTGGGAGCTCCTCTGTAAGGACATCCGCCACAGGCCCAGGAACAGTCCACCACTCCATACCGGCGCCGAGCTGGGGCCGATGACCTTAGTCTTCAATCAATGGCGTCCGCCTGGTCTACCCACAAACGTCCGGCGCATCAGCACAGGATGGTGGCAGCTCAAACGCCAGCAACGGCTGCCGATACAAGTAAACGCGGGAGCCACCAGCAAATCACGCCCCCTTAACACAGATAAAACCAGCACATGGTGTTTTATCAGATAAAACTGTCAGCTTCGTACTTCCATGTTGTTTTTACGATCGAATCGTTTGGCTTCCTGGTCTGCATTACATTACTCAAGAAAGTCAGAAGTACGTTTAGTTTGCCCAAACGAATCTTCTTACATTATAAACCAAAGTCTCATAGCAGAAATGAAGCAACCGCAACGACTCCCGGAAGGTAAAAATGAAAACGTGCGAGTGTGTCAATTCTTTGGCATGAAGTTGAAACTGGGACGTTGTTCCCTGAAAAGAAGTTAAAATCGGCACATTGTTGCCTCGACTAACAACTTGCTCTAACAATTATCCTTCTAACTAAACACCGTGGTAATCTCAACGGCAAGTACTACATGACGTCATGCACACTTCTTTTTCACACGGTACGCATCGCTTAAGCCACAGAGAAAGACTGGGAGTGGGGGAGGGCAAAGTGAGCTGTTACCATTAAGCATACGATTACGCATTAACTGAACCTAGAAGAGAACAAACAAACAAGAACGGGACCCGGGAGCCGGGTACGTGTCCAACTACGTATAGCGAAGAGGAGGAAGGGAAGGAAACCAAGAGGAGAGGGAGAGGCCGGGATAAAAGGAGGAGGGGAGGAGGGGGGAGAGGATTCGCGGAAAGGGGGAGTATTACACAAACAAAATCGACTGCTGCAGTGAACGATCAGGCAGCACCGAGCAAATACTGGGAAACAACCACGGGTCAAACAAATCCCAGGGCGAAGCCGGGTACGATGCTAGTTGTTAAATAAATACGACGTAGCTGATAGCCGCTTTAGGCATAATTCGACTTTCCAGCAACGCACGATTAATCGTTACCATGGTTACATAACGACCGGCCAGCATCGGCTTGCTGCCCAAGCGCGTCGTCCCTAATCGTCGGTAGTTGTTGCTAATCTTCGAAGCGTGGTAGCAGACGCAACTGCAGCATGTAAAAATTTTAAATGCGGTGCTTAAATTAAACATAAATAGTAGAAAATAAATTAATAATTGTCGAAAACCTTAATGTTACGGACCCTATTCTATTAATCTAAGAAACATTATTTTCGCTAAAAATAAAACGCGCATTTTATTTACCTTTGGTTGACGCGCCGTGACTGAATGTTCGCTCGGCAACAATCGTCAGTTTCCCCGGTAAATTAGGTTACTTTCAGGAAGTTTGTGATGGATCGTTGGGAAAGCAAAACTATAGTGTCCGCGGTCTATCTTGAGTTCTCCGCAGAACGAACACAGATAATCGATTGTACGTTTTCAGTAGCAGAGTGCCTTGTTGATATCCAAGATGGTTACAAAAACAATGGCGGCCATCGATTAAAGCCACCCCATCCAGGAAGACGTAACCACTCACAAAATACTTGCAGGACTCAAGATGCACCGCGCACACAATACACAGGAAGCGGTGTTTATCATGATACTCGAGCGTAGTTTACTTATCGATAAAAGTTCTCAACCCCTTCGAACATTCCGAAGATGAAAAAAAAACACCTCGGGTAAGCACTCGCTATTTTTTCAGCTTCGAAATGTAACTCGGGGTTGAGAACATTTATCGATAATAATAAAAAAAAAACTACGCTTTCGTGCCAGTACTACTGATAAAATCAACCAACACATTTTTGTATTGCATGTCTACGTTGCATGTCTTCGTTGCAGACCTTGGCGGCATTTCCCTGGTTCAATGATATCACTACCTTCAAAGGCCGATCGTTTTTGGAAATTTGGCGGGTTTTTCTACCAATTTTGGTTTTGGGTGGATATCCATTACATGACCAAACTACTCGAACTATGTCCTAAATGACGTCTCGGCCTTCGCCTCGACGTCATATTGACGTAGTTCTCACGGATTGGCCATGTGCTGGATATATATAGCCCATCGGGTGAGAAATCCGACACAGTTAGCCTGGGGTGGTAAAACTATTACTTAACAAACGATCCGGAAGCAGTTTAATGGCCAATATGCTAGACGACCTATCGCGCTGGTTGCAAATTAAAAGTTCCCAAATTTTTTTATTTAAAGTGAAGTGTATTATATTCATTCATTGTCCAAAGCAAAGTGAGCTAACTGAGGAAGGTCGATTACTCTACTAAATCCGGATTTTGAGTGGCTCTTTGCGTTTTGTCTGTTTGGAAACAATAACGCTCGCAGCTTGTCGTAACTTAGTTGCAATTTCATGACAAGGTAAATTTGGTGCGTTACATTCATGATTTCCACGATGAAATTCATACTTCACATATTTTCGGAAAAATCGGGTTTTCCATTGGATGGCTAAGCCAACTTTTTGTAGTAGCGGTAAGGGAACCCGATAAATAAGGCTAGTGGCCACGAGCACTACATGAACAACGTAAAGCTGTTTGCCATAATGTATCATACTAGTAAAAGTTCTCTTAGTGTGAAGAATGCAGAAAATATAAATATAAAATATAAAATATAAAAGAACACTATCACTGACAATATCACACGTTTTGAAACAATGTAGTTACTTCTTTTAACATTTCGACACTAAATCTAGCAAGTGGTGACAAAGCAATCCAGATGCACCTTAAAAGATCGGGGTTGGATTCGTTCACTTGCTTCGCTGTTCGCTTTAAATGTGTTACAACATATCTCGATCAGCCGAGTAATTGTGATCTTCGGGGGGTGGGGGAGGCTAAGGAGGCTAGGTCATTAGCGCCAACCTCAGTCACAGTGCAGTGGCCCGGGATGCCACTGCGCCACACATCACATATATGTTAACCAAACCACAAATCTAGGTCATCGGAACTCAATGCCTAGTATGTCTACCTCAGTATTTCGTTGAAATCGAAATTTATTGAATCAACGCAGCTCTTTAAAGCATCCATTTTTTTTCTTTTCTTCCAGGTCACGGGTGTAGTAGGAAGAGCAGAAATTCTGTCTTCGTTATTCTTCATGGCGGCCATGACTTCCTACTTTCGCTGTACTGGCCACAGACGAAAGACCGGTGAGTAGATTATGATTTGTGGTTAACGTGAAATGGGATGCCTGTGTCCGGGATATTTGTTTAGCTTTGATGGGCGATTCAATTTGGAGCTGATTTGATCTCAGATAAGCCTTTGTTTAAAATTTTAAAATGTGTATTGCGTGTATTCAGCATTGATTGGGCCTCGATGGGGAAAAAGCAATCCATACTCGAGGTTGGCTGATAGAGAATGTGTCGCTGTATAATTACGCTGATGGATTTGTTTTCCGGAGGCAGTTTCATCGTCTCATCAAGAGCATGTAGTCTACCTACTCAGAGCCAATCAATGTGGACGTGTGTTCATCAAACGAGCACATTGTGTATAATGAGATTACGCGATTTGCTTTTGTTTGTCCGATTGTATATTAACGAATAGGGAATTCCGAAATATCTACTAGCGCCGGTGATGTTTGAAATTGAAGGTTAAATGTGACGCCAGCTGTGTTACTCCAGTGTGCTTTTCAAGGTCAATGCACGGTGGTGATGTCACGCTAACACATCCCAATGCTGAAAGTGTAATCGTTGTATACGGCTAATCTGAAAACCCACACTCGTCACCGTGGGTTAATTTTGATAACCCGCACTTTTTCGATAAACTAACACTTTTATGGGGTCGACACAACCCCTAATCCACCATGACCAACTTTTCATATTAAACTACACAACACAAGTTCAGACTGTATACCCAATTGCAAAACCAGGAGCATTTGCTACTGGAAACATTTTTCACGGTACTGGAAAATAAATGTTGCAGGCTAAGCCTAACCCCGAACCTTTTGTCCGGGTTACGATACGAAAACTAGGCTACTGACACTTTGAAATACACCTAAAAACTACGACGCTCAAGCGAACAGCGCATTTTATACTCTCATTTTATTTAAACTATTAAAGTAGAAAAAAAAATAGAGTTTTACTTTAAAACACAGACATCGGCGACGGAACATCTCTCCCCTTCGCTCTGACTTCGTACACAGGAAGCTTCCAACCCGGAAGTTTCCATTCAGGAATTTGCATAGGTTGCACGTAACAATTTTTAAATTCATTATGATTCATAAATAAAATTTACAACCAAAAATCTTTAAAAACACAAATAACTCGGGAAGTTAGCTTGACGTCACACCTTACCATTAAAACACATATCCGTGACTACTCGGCGGTTACCGTCGATAATTGCTGTTTTGCGAGAACGGCGCAGTTTCAATTCTCGGGAGATAGGGGTGAGGGATCCCTATCCACCTATCCCCATCGAATTGAACTGCGTCGTTCTCGCAAAAGAGCAATTATCGACGGGAAACCGCCGAGTAGTGACGGATATATTACTGATAACATTTTCAAGGTTGTTTGCACAGTAGATTCTTAAAATTACCTTTTAAATTCCACATTTGGCAGTTTGCACAGTTGGCGATGTCAACTTTGGCACCAATGTGCACTTAGTTTGCAGTAGTAAGTTAAGCAGTTGCAAACAATTGCGAACGTTATGTCCTCCCCCCCCCCCAACCAACCAAGGGACAAGGAGGAAGAAGGAATACTGAAACCCCTCACAGGTCAGCTGACCCTCCTGGAAAAAACTGCTTGCACCGCACGGCACTTCTCTCTTTCTGTTTCCAGTTCAATCCGAGGAAAATATTGTTCTCAGAAGAAATGGATTCAGCCCGCAATTAATTTCAATTTATTTATAAAATTATGTACCTAAATTAATATACTGTTACGGCACTATAAGTCATTCCGAACAAAGTGTACTCAAGCAATTAAAGGCAATTGCAAAGCATGACAAACTCCAATTTTCAAGGTTTTTCAAAGCCTCGAATTTTCGGTTTTAAAAATTTAAGGCTTTTCAAGGAATTAAAGGCCGTGTAACAGTGAGAGCACTTCTTTAATATTATTAATAAGAGGAAGCACTGAATGCTATAAATAAGCGCAAAAAGTGTAAATGAAACAGAATATTACCACGGTGTTTCGGGATGAATGGACTCCGATATCAAGAGAAATAAAAAAATCAGCTTAAAAGCATCACATACAATAAAAACTCTTTAAAAATATAGTATAGAGCAGCGTCATGTGGCGTCATATTGGCTACAAGAGAGATAGCTGCAAGGGGCACTAGATTAAAATGGAAGGTTAAACAACGGCACGTCTAGTCAAGGCAGTGCTTTGAAAGCGGACTTCATAGGCTTAAAACAACGTTGTTTTCTCCAATCCCTTATTCTGCTAGGTTGCAATTGGAAAATAAAGATTCCACTTGCTTAAAAATGTCAGCAACTGCCAACAAATCGACAAAAATCGCGCATTAGGCCTAAGCAATCCACTCTTAACAGCATTGTCTTCAGTAAGACGCCCTTCTTTTTCCCCTCCAGTGACCCTTGCAGCTATCCCAGTTACTGGCTCCAGCATAGAGTTATATACAATAATACATACAACGTTGTGTCACTGCCCTATTGTTTGCAGAGGACCAAAGATAATTTTAAAGATAAGGAATAAAAATATAAATATGTGACCTATGGTTATCTGGGCAAAGCAGGAAAAAGCAGAAGGCAGTAAAGAGTTAACCTCTGCCGATGCAGGTTCGAAGCCAGTGCAGAACTGATAAAAACGGTCAGTTCGACTTATTGCTAAAGTCTCGAGCAGGGAAAAGCTGTCCTTGTCTGAGTCACTAAATCTTCTACGACTTGACATTATTTTTAAGTATAGAACAGTGACATTTGCCGCCATATTGGCACCAGTATGGGTTTTGGAGGGCATAACTGCAAGGTGCACTACTTAAAAATGGAGGGAAAAACAACGGAAGAGAGGATTTCTTAGGCTTAAAATAAAGTTATTTTCTCCAACAACAAAAATCGCGCGTTTTAGGTCTAAGAAATCACTCTTCACAGCATCGGCTTCAGTGCGACGCCCTTCTGTTTCTCTCTGCAGTGCCCCTTGCAGCTAACCCATTAAGGCTCCAGCATAGAGTTATATACAATAATACTACGTCGTGTCACTGCTCTATACTATGTATATGTACAGATCTTTAAAGGAAAATTGTTGGGAACCATCCCTGTATGGTGTAAGCAACAAGTGAAGGTATTGTGATATTCAAGCTCACAACACCCGCAACAATGACAAACTTGTTCCTCGTAAATGCAGAATTGTGGGAAACTCAGCCTCTCATACGCTGTTCCCAATGTGTGGAATGAGGGCACGTTTACTCAACCACTCGCTTTTGCATTCTCGCGGCTAGAAGCTAGAAATCACCTCAAATTCCAACATGGCGGTGGCTTTATGTCTGCCGCCTCGCAACGAAAACAGCAAATAACGTGAGTTCAGAAGAGTTTGGTAAAATTGTTTCGTCATGAGGAATTCTTTATATTATTGGCACGGATTATAAGATTGCAAGTATTTACTCAAGCGATGTCGGATTTAGCTAATCCATTTAGCGTTGTTACCATGGCAATGTCACCTTTGCCATCGCGATTGAGTTCTAGCGAGTCGCTACGTAAACGTGCCCTGACCCACCAAAGCCAATTTCTAGTCATTTAACCTGTCGAAATTCATAAGTTTCGTAAGAAAGTTCTTCATGAGCTCATATAAATTATGTGTGTAATATCTAAAGGTGTTTTATTATTATTGCCAGATTTTGTCTGATGTTCTTTTTACTTATTTTGTTGTGTTTTTCCTATTGTAAATGATTTAAAAAAAAAATATTTTGTGCTTTCTGCCCTGGTTCGTTACTATAAAATAGGAATCGTACATTCCTCGTGGCGATGCATTGATGATCATGCATGCATGCTTCATGAAAATAAACTAATTATTATTATAATCATTATCATAATGATGCAATAAATTATTATTATTATTATTATTATAATAGCAGGTGAGTAATTGGCGCTTGGCTGCCTTCTGCTGTTTCTCCTACTGCTTGCTCCCGACTGCGTCGACTTTCTACGGCCAAGCCCAGGGCCCCCTCATAAAAGCTAGGGGCCTGGGACTAACAACAACAGCGGGCCCCCCCCCCTCCCCGATTGAAATTGTAAGAAGGTTACACTATGTTATAATATTCGTCGTCCACAATTGTGCGTAACGAGTTCGTTCATTCGCTCATTTATTCGCGCTGCTTGCAATTGAAAGGCTTCCCTGACTTACTACAACTGTGCTTCCTCTCTTTCCTCGTTGCCGTAGGAATGGAATTACTGTTTGTTGGGAGAACAAAAATATATCATAATGCGCACAAATATGACAACAAACAAATTTTTCTTAGGCCGTGCAGACCCTTCGAGTGACGGGGTCTGGGTACAGTGGGTACACCTGCCCCCCCCCACCCCCCCAACCCCCGTTGTGGGGGCCCTGGCCAAGCCTGTGTAACATATTAGAAGGCGCGACCGTTAGGGCTTTATTTCGTCACGTAAGACAAGGACTACAAACTGTGATTTCACAAAGGATATGTGCTTTACCTAATTACGACCGTGATGTGAGGTTTAGAAATTCTACATGTTTGCAAATCTTTGAGCTGGGTTTACGGGAATTTGTAGAGTTTTTTCAGACTTGGACGTATTTCACAGTGCAACACCTAAAATTGAGACAGCACAAGTTTCGGGGTTTTCACCCAACCCTAGGGGTCTCTACAGCGAGTATGCAGTCGGACACCGGTTAACCTTTTTGGTGGCAATTAGGTCCCTTGGGCTTTACCGAACAGAAGGCTTTTTGTGTAACCTTTATTCTAGTCTGACCTCAACCATCGTTCTATGCTAGATCTGGTAGTATTTATGCCAACCTAGTCCAGAAGTTTGCCGCTCTCCTATCGGTCCAAAGTTGTGTTGTGTCATGGGGATGGCTCTAGGTACAACACTTCAAAACAGAGCCGATTTGGTCTCTTGGGTTCTTCTGAACAGAAAGCTATTTGTGTAGCCTTCAGTTCAGTCTGACCCCCAAGTAACTACATTGGGGGTCAGATCAACAAGTGGCTGTATTACTTGCCAAGCTAATCACACCGACTATTAGATTAAATGTTAATGAAAAACCTCTGACCATTCCTACAATTAGCAGAAATGCTCAAGCTTTTCATTTAACGTGTGAAGTAATAGTCAATGGGATTAGCTTGGCAACTAATATACCAACTTGGTGGCAGCCTTTTTCGCTCTGATATCACTACTTTGATTGGCTGAAACTTGGCGGGTTCTTTCACCTTTGTGGGTTTTGTTTCAGAGATCACTTCTTTTGTACTTTTTTTTTTTGGTGTAATCTAATTTTTTCCAGTGCCCAGTTATCTACTATGCAATGGAGTAAAAGGCACGGTAATAGATTATGTGAAGGCAAACCAAGCAGTGCTACATAAAAATACAAACAACGTTTCGAAAATTATCAATTTTCGTCTTCAGGTTAGCAATTAAAGCATGGCAAAAGCCACTAACTCAACCTATATTAAAAGCATAAAACAGACATTTAAAACGGATAAAAACCACCAATTTCTCCCCTCAAAAGCGGCAGAAATGGCAGCCGAAAAGCAACGACCCACCTGCTCCGTTGGACGCCATGTCGCATGGCAAGGAGTATGCAAATCGGGGGTCACGTGTTTCAAAGATGCGATGCATTCGTTATGTGGGTTTTACAGTATGCCTGGCAAAAGAGTCGAGTTTAAGTGTTTTAATTACAGGAAAATATTCTTTTAGAAATTCATTATCTGGCACTAAGTGGTTATGTACAGGTGGTGTATGCTATTGCGTATGGATGACAAGCGTTTCTAGATTAATTCGTGCCCTGGTGTATTTTTCTCGAAACAAGATTTGGACCTTGTCCAAGTCGGGGGTGTGGTCTGTTGCGTATTTGTCTGGCAACTTGCCTGTTGAAAGGCAGTGTTGCAATAAAGAATTTGATTCGACTTTTATTTGAAGTTTGATTTATGGGATGCCATACGTTCCTTAAGTTTTTGAAGGGATTGTCCTACATATGTAGCAGTACAGGTTGGCTCCGTACAGGGAATTCGATAAACAGTATTGCGTGTGAAAGCATGTCGTCTGATTTGTTATTGTTTTTATTTTCATGGTGCATGGTCAGCTGCTTAATATTTTGGTGGCTGTTTGAAACAAGTCGGATGTTATTGATGTTGAGTTTGTTCTTAAGGCTTCAGAGATGCCTTTGAAGTAAGGCAGAGCAATGAAACTCGTAGGGGGGGGACGGGTGGCCTGTTTTGGGGGGTCAAAGCTTTTGAAATTAATTTGTTAACGTACCCGAGTGGGAACCCATTCTCAACATACTTTTGCAAGATGTAATACAATTCATGCTGCAATAAGTAAGCATTACTGGTGTGTGAGACAACACGTTTAACTTCAGTTATTACTACATTACTTTTGTAGTGGGCATCAACATAGGAGTTGTAATGCAGGGTGCGAGTCGACTGCATACTTTTTCTGAAGTGCGTGAATTCGATTAGGCTATTATCGTTAATAATGACGTTTACATCTAAAAATGGGATGGCATTGTTTTCAGAGGACTCCATAGTGTAAGTGAGTGATTTAGTGATGGTGTTGAGAAACTCAAGGATTAATAACTTAAGTTGTGTTGGTAGAAGTGCTAAACTGTCGTCGATGTATCGCTTGTAATATTTAATTTGTGGAAATCTTTCAACCAATTTATTGTCGACTGCATTGAGGACTACGTCACAAAAGAAAGTTGAAAGTGGGCTTCCCATCGGTACACCATTGATTTGTTGCTAAAATTTGCCTCCATACTCAAAGAAAGTGGTTTCAAAAATGACTTTTACTGCACTGATGAAAGTATCATTATCCCACCCAAGCTTGAGGAGCGAGGGAGGGGGGGGGTTCCCTGCTAAATTGTCGGCTCCTCCGTCTAAATCCATACATCAGTCGTTCCCCACAAATGCGTGGCTGCACAACCTTTCTCATAAGGAATTCGACCCACCAACACTTAATTTGCTGAAGAAGGACCTAAAATTTGTACCCACACCAAAAATTGGGCAACTAGTCCCTGTCTTTTTCGCCAAGCTTGAAGCAGGGCTTTCATTTGTACCGAATCGTTCCGAAGTCCGTGGTGCAGCACTTTCTGCACTGCGAAATTCCAAGCAGCATTTAATCCCAAACCTCTCTCTCAAAGAAATTACTGCCATTCGGGCCCTCAAATCAGATCCATCCATCACCATCTGCAAAGCCGACAAATGCAATGCTACCGTCATACTTGACACATTGAAACTCGAATCTAACATACTAAATGAACTCAACAATGACCCTATTTACGAAAAGCTCCCTTTCAACCCACTTAGCAAATACAACGCTCGTGTTAAAAAATTCCTTAAAGCACTTGTAACCAAAGACACAATTACACCGGAATTTTTCGAAAAATATTTGAAAGTCGACCACCAACCCCCTTGTATTTTTCCCCAGATAAAGACCCACAAGCCCGGTTTTCTTCTCAGGTTAATTACGAGTGGGAAGACTACCCCCAACCTTGAGCTTGCGTGCATCCTTAAACCCATTCTAAAAGAACTCGCTGAGGGGTGCCATACTACCCCCAATACACTCAAAATTGTTCACGACCGGACGGATATCAAGTGCCTCCAGGGTTTGAATTTGTTTCCCCCTGATGTCGAAAAAATGTTTCCACCATTGGACCAAGAGCTTATCCTTACGGAAATCTCTGGAAAATTAACAAACGAACCCTCCCCCCCCCCCCCCTCGCTCCTCAAGCTTGGGTGGGATAATGATACTTTCATCAGTGCAGTAAAATTTATTTTTGAAACCACCTTCTTTAAGTATGGAGGCAAATTTTACCAACAAATCAATGGTGTACCGATGAGAAGCCCACTTTCAACTTTCTTTTGTCATAGTCCTGAATGCAGTAGACAATAAATTGGTTGAAAAATTTCCACAAATTAAATACTACAAGCGATACATCGACGACAGTTTAGCACTTCTACCAAGACAGCTTAAGTTATTAATCCTTGAGTTTGTCAACAGCATCAATAAATCACTCACTTACACTATGGAGTCCTCTAAAAACAATGCCATCCCATTTTTAGATGTAAACGTCATTATTAACGATATTAGCCTAATCGAATTCACGCACTTCAGAAAAAGTATGCAGTCGACTCGCACCCAGCATTACAACTCATATGTTGATGCCCACTACAAAAGTAATGTAGTAATAAATGAAGTCAAACGTGTTGTCTCACACATTAGTAATGCTGACTTATTGCAGCATGAATTTTATTACATCTTGCAAAAGTATGTTGAGAATGGGTTCCCACTCGGGTACGTTAACAAATTAATTTCAAAAGCTTTGACCCCCCAAAACAGCCACCCCCCCCCTACGAGTTTCATTGCTCTGCCTTACTTCAAAGGCATCTCTGAAGTCCTTAAGAAGAAACTTAACATCAATAACATCCGACTTGTTTCAAACAGCTACCAAAATATTAAGCAGCTGACCATGCACGATGAAAGTAAAAACAATAACAAATCAGACGACATGCTTTCCACACGCAATACTGTTTATCGAATTCCCTGTATGGAGCCAACCTGTGCTGCTACATATGTAGGACAATCCCTTCAAAAAATTAAGGAACGTATGGCATCCCATAAATCAAACTTCAAATTAAAAGTCGAATCAAATTCTTCAGTGCAACACTGCCTTTCAACAGGCAAGTCGCCAGACAAATACGCAACAGACCACACCCCCGACTTGGACAAGGTCCAAATCTTGTTTCGAGAAAAATACACCAGGGCACGAATTAATCTAGAAACGCCTGTCATCCATACGCAATAGCATACACCACCTGTACATAACCACTTAGTGCCAGATAATGAATTTCTAAAAGAATATTTTCCTGTAATTAAAACACTTAAACTCGACTCTTTTGCCAGGCATACTGTAAAACCCACATAACGAATGCATCGCATCTTTGAAACACGTGACCCCCGATTTGCATACTCCTTGCTTTGCGACATGGCGTCCAACGGATCAGGTGGGTCGTTGCTTTTCGGCTGCCATTTCTGCCTCTTTTGAGGGGAGAATTTGGTGGTTTTTTATCCGTTTTAAATGTCTGTTTTTATGCTTTTAATATAGGTTGAATTAGTGGCTTTTGCCATGCTTTAATTTTAATGCTAACCTGAAGACGAAAATTGATAATTTTCGAAACGTTGTTTGTATTTTTATGTAGCACTGCTTGGTTTGCGTTCACATAATCAGTTATCTACTATCTGGCCAAACTTGGTCGAAAAATATTGAGTAGGAACGGAGATATTATTTTTTTTTTTTTAGTTTTGCTGGAGTGAGGACTTCAATCGTATAACTTAAAGGGCTTGCTGATATGAGATTTATGAAACCATCAATAAGTAGGGCATCCATTTTATCGACAATGTTTGTGTTGCCGATTATTTCTGGTAGTCCTTTTGCAATGTTACTCGTTAACTAATAAACAGTGATGGTGAGGTAGCTGGTATCTCCCGGGAGTGTGGTATTGCGTAGCCGGTGGGCTGTTGTTAGAGTAAGTAGTTAAAGGTAGCTGTAGAAAGGGCACATAGTAGAGAGGCTCAGCTCTTCTTAAGTGTGAATAAAGAATAAACAATGATGGTAGTGGCTGGCTGTCCGAGTGAGTAGAGTAAGTAGTTGTGTAAGTAGTTCCTCTGTAGATTGGGCGCATATCATAGTGGCTATAGCTCAGCTTAAGTGTGAATATATAAATAAAAGAGAGATACTTATTTTTGTCACCGGTGGCGTTTTCCCCAACATACAGAAAAAATAGCATCACTAACTAATTTCACTGGTTGTTTCATTTTTCAGAGTGAATTTTGATTGAACGTATATTTTACGAATCCTTGGAAAACAATATCTACTTCTTTTAACATATATATACGTATATTTCGCCCGTACTACGAATAATCTATACGTGATGTATTTTAAACGAGTTTCATACGTAATAATTTTAAAATATTTAAATGCAAATGGATTTTGTTTTTACCTTTGTTAATTTTACCTATGTTAATGGAATTTTTTTTAAAGAAATTTTGACGAGCCTTAAGTCGGCCGAAGCAATTAATGCTTGTATGGCTGAACCGGCTCAATTTTGAACATTACCAGATTTTTAGAGAAGAAGAAATATCTGGTAAAGGGAGGTGCCAGCCCGGGGATTCGATCCGGGAAACCTCCGATCATCGTTGGGGCCGAAAGTTTGTCCAGAATTAGCCAGAATACATCCCATAGCCGCTGAAGGAGCATGGTAGCCTCTCACGCTACCCTGGCCGGCAGTCCTGGTTAATGTACGACTGGCATACACATGCTCAATGTTGAGTTTCATGCCATTATGAACTTAATAAATAAATTTACTTTACTTACTTACTAACAGCAAGATTTTATAGGGTTGGGGAGAAGAATTTGTGACTGAGGCCCTCTAATGAAACGTCTTAGATTCATTCCTAGTTCCGTCTGAGTTAATAGAGGGCGCCATAAGTTTTATGTGGGAGTTTCTACTCAATTTGCAGCCTAAAGTTAAATTAAACTAAACTAAACAAAACTAGCTTGTATTTAATTATTATTTAGCATAACTTAGTTGTAATTTAGATTCCTTTAGATTTGGGCTGAAAAAATGAGCAAAAATTATTGGATGGAACGTGTGCCTTCATCTGTAAACACGGATGGAACTAATAGGAATGAATGTAGCCCGTTTCAATACGGACTTTATAGAGTTGCAAATTCTCTTCCCCAACCCTATAAATTCTTGCTACAAATCGCAAGTAGAAGAATATACTGAGATACAACAAAAAATACAAATTTCTCTAAACTGCCCCCAAAAATAGGTAAACTTATTGTGTGTGCGGCGTATCTTGAGTCCTGCAAGTATTTTGTGAGCGGCTACGTCTTCCTGGATGGGGTGGCCTTAATCGATGGCCGCCATTGTTTTTGTAACCATCTTGGATATCAACAAGGCACTCTGCTACTGCAAACGCACAATCGATTATCTGTGTTCGTTCTGCGGAGAACTCAAGATAGGCCGTGGACACTATAGTTCCCAAACCCACCAGCTTCCCGTCAAAAGCCAGCCACTACACGCAGTACTTGAAAACTGGAACTTTGGACGCCAAGCATACCCAAAAGATATGGCTCATCCCAAACCACCGCCGTCAACCTTATCCTCTTGAGGCTGTCAAAGAGACGCCACTCCAACAAGAAGTATTCCACTTCTTCCAGCTCTACGCTGAAGCAGATTTCTTAATGTCTGTCATTTTCAAATTTAATAAATGACAACGTTGCAGTAATGCGATGCTGCGGAACCAGTGATGCAGAATTGAAGGGAGGTGAATCCGTTCACATTTGAGTAATGATTTTATTGTAAATTCTCCGTTAATATTCGGGTCCCCTCGTCATCTATACCTATTTATACCCTATAAGCCCCTGATTTCGAAATCCCATGTCCCGTCATTTTGTCCCGTGTAACCAACGATCACTTTAAACTCCAACAGTCACTTTAAACCAGCACGAGACTCATCACTGGTACGTTGCAGAGTGGCCGGCAACAAAAAACATCTCTGTAAACAATGAAACTTAATTTACCACATCATAATGTTAGCCAGCGACGAAGAATTGTTTAAATGATGCTGGACGATTAAAATTAAAGGATTAGAGAAAATCGGATAAATATTCAAAACGCACAAAAACACACCGACGGGTTCGCTCACTCAATCATCGTTCATCAGCCAGCAAAACATAATTGATTAAACGATGCATATAAACTGCTGGCATAAACCGCTGGAAGTTTAAAATTAAAGGATTAGTGAAACTCGATTAAATATTTAAGACGCACAAAAATTCACAGACGAGTACGCTCACTCAATCAGCGTTTATTTGCCATGAGAAAGTAATTGAGTGCACGGGTGGTGTTTGATGCACCGTTTGCAACAAGGAGAGGGAGCGGGTTTGTTTTATGAAGCCGCCAGCGTAGCTAGTGTGGAAATTCTGATACACCGTTTGCAACATGTGGATGGGGGAGGGGGGGGGGTTGTTTTATGAAACAGCCAGCGGAAATTCTAGTATTGTAATACTAACAGATGACATAAAACGGATTCACAACGCACAATCATGAAAATATTCTTTTAGACTTCTGTACGGCGACTTTGTCCGTCCTTCCGTCCGTCGCCTTTTTCATCTCCGTAACGGTACCAGATAGAGACAAACTGTTTTCATTATTAGATTCAGCGTCCAGAAATTAGTTAAAAAAAACAAGAAGTACGAAGCGGAAGCAGCCTGAACGACCAGATGTGGCAGACAAGTGAACCATCATCTATGAAACGATACCACACAGGGACAAA
Organism: Lithobius niger; assembly: GCA_023313725.1. Taxonomy (NCBI): domain Eukaryota; kingdom Metazoa; phylum Arthropoda; class Chilopoda; order Lithobiomorpha; family Lithobiidae; genus Lithobius; species Lithobius niger. Next base: position 7,683 of record JAHWFP010054175.1, on the reverse strand, counting down.
CGGATTTTACCATTACATTCAGCGTCCAAAAATAAGTTAACAGCAATAAACAAAAAAGGAAGTATGAAACGGAAGTGGCCCAAAAGTGGCGGAAGTATACAGAAGACCGTTTGCTACTAACTAGTCGCCGCCCCTGCTTGTTGGGTTACTGTTTAGTTTAGCTAGGGAGGAAAGAAATTTTAATTTTGAAATAAAGTAAGTGCATGGGTCAAATCTTTGCTACCTGGCAAACAATCGTCGTACACTAACATAAATGTGTAGAGGTGGATTCTTCAGTAATGGAGGATTGGGGGGCGGGGGGTTTAAGTTTAATGGCACAATGTGAGCTAGGTTCTTCTGTAGCGGTCAGGCTACTATAACGTCTGGGGCCTGCTGGTTTATACTTGATGTAGGCTGCCTGGGTATTATTTGTACGGTAATTGCAACTGAGTTTCTTACGAGCCGTAACTGATACAGTTAAAGCACACTAAACGGTGACGTTTCGTTTCTCTTAACGAAACCCTTTTCAAGCAAAACAGTAAAAATCAGCCGAGTGCTATGTAAGCCTCAGCTAGAACTTCCATAGTGAATGTCAAACTTTGAAACCCTATAGTTTCTCCCAGAATTGACAGACCAACGAAATTAGGTATTTGGAGTCATGTAACTCGTTGTTGTTGTTGAGACTCTTCGCCCTCACTTGGATATCGAACCAATGAACCGATTTTCAAATTTTATTGCTTAAATTATAGGTATTAACATGGCCTAGGACCTTTTTAACGCTGCTTTAATTTGACTACACTATTCTTGTTGTTGTTTTTCTTTTTTGTAAAATTGTCTCCTACCTAGAGATCGGACCAATGAACCGATTTTCAACTATTAAACCTTAAAACGTGGTTGCAGTAATTAATTTGTGAGAGGGGAATGACGATAAAAATGGGTTCACTGACGACACCAGACTCACAAAAGGCATATAAAAGCAATGTTTTAATTTTCAGCGCTGATAATCATATGATAATCGCAAACTCCAAAACATAAAAATCGCAGGGATCAGATGATTTTGTCAAGGGCTGGTCCCTGCGATTTTTATGTTTTACTAGTTTGTGAACAAGGCACACATATGATTATCAGCGCTGAAAATTAAAACATTGCTTTTATATGGCTTTTGTGAGTCTGGTCTCGTCAGTGGAGACATTTTTATCTTATAACGTAGTTTCGAACAAGGCTTAGTGCCTTTTAAACACTATCGTCGTGTATCAATATTCTTGCTGTTGTTGTTGTTGTTGTTGTTGGGGAAATTTTACCTTCATCTAGATATCCAACCAGTGAACTAATTTAAACTTTTATAGCTTAAAACTTAGGTATAACAAGAACCAGTGTCTTTAAACGCTATTTTATAGTGACTGATTTATCTCCAAAAGCGTTTATCTCAATTAACTCGTATCGCAATAATCTCGTATCAAAATTCTGGTTATTTGATACTAGTATTAAAAAAACGCTTAAACGTATAAAATACGGATGAAAGTCTTAAAAGAAACTTAATGTTCTATAAAGGAAGAGATACAAGGAAATGAAATGTCAGCTCTAAATGTCTCACTAATACGTGTGAAAGAAGCTCCAGCTTTGTAAGCCTTAAAAATAAACGTAA
>JAHWFP010054174.1:16176-32462 GCA_023313725.1 Lithobius niger | reverse complement strand
GGGTAGGTAAAACCAGGTTGACATGCTAGGGGAAGCGAACGCTACGGTGTAGTTCAAGCTCAAGTTGAGAGTGGGTAAGGGAAAGGAAGAGGGGTCGAGGGGGGGGGAAGGCAAGAATCCCCCTCCCCCCAGGCGTACTCGTCTAATGAACCGATGACGTCATGTTGCGAAAAGGAACGAACGCCGATGTTGAAATAATTAATGGAGGGACGAGTGGCCCATTTTCATATCGTGGCTTAGTGGTGAGAGTGCTCAGCCTAAAGCTGGCTGTAGTGAATAATTTGGAAGATGCAATAAGTCTCGTAAGGGGGAAGGAAAAAGCTAAAAATTCGATCCGGTGAATCTCTTAACATCGCAGGAGGTCGAGATAATGCTCCGAATAGATCTCCTAGCTGCTAAACGAGGCTGACAGTTTCTCACACTGACCCCGTCACATTAGGAATGAATCACTTTTTATATAATGCAACCCCAAAATTTTCAAAAGAACGACTACACAAATCTAAGTTATACCTTGGCAAATTTCACAACAACCCTGCCTATTAACATCAAAGAAACTACTAATTAACACACGTTTTAGAGAAATCTGTTTAGATTGTTGATTAATGTAGACAGAAATAGTTTAGAAAGCATGTTTAGCATTGTAAGCTGAATATACCGTTACTTGTCTTGCAGGTGTCTTGTTTTTTGTGTCTTTTTTTATATATTTTTTTCTGCAATGGTTTAGTATTTGACTAAATTTTGTTTGTTATTACTTTTATAGAGTTTTCTTTGAGAATAGATTTGTATAGACCAGCGTCAAGTGACGTCATATGGCTACAAGAGAGATACCTGCAAGGGGCACTAGATTGAAATGGTGGGTTAAAAGAACGGCACTTCTAGTCAAGCCAGTGCTTTGAGAGTGGATTTCGTAGGCTTAAAAAACCGTTGTTTACTCCAATCCCTTATTCTGCTTAGATTGTAATTGGAAAATAAAGATTCCACTTGCTTAAAAATATCAGCAACTGCCAACAAAGCGACAAAAATCGCGCGTTTTAGGCGTAATAAATTCAGTCTAATAGCATTGGCTTCAGTAAGACGCTCTTCTTTTCCCCCACCAGTGCACCTTGCAGCTAACTCAGCAACTGGCTCCACCATAGAGTTATGCACAATAATACTACGTCGTGTCACTGCCCTATGTTCCATTCCTCTTTGTATTGTATTTTGCTTTTATCTCCATTTTCATAAATTTGTTGTGTAGCGATGCCTTCATCAAAGAAAAAATTAAATAGAACGACCTCACATCCTCCAGATCCAGACTTGCCGCAACGTTATCCACTCCACAGTTTAATGGAGGTCGTTATTTATATCAATGTGCATGGTTGCATGAGCTCTGGGAGCCATTCGTAATGAAAGTGTTGCAAACAGAAGAGGAAGGAAGTGACAGATCTACCAGGTTGGGAGTGTTGACAATAAGCCTTAAAGGGATACCCGGCCTGCCTTATAACATTCCGCGTGCCAAATTACAGCTAGCGCAGATCGTCATCGGAGCAATTACAGCTCCAAGGTCGGCTAGGGTGGTATATGCGTTCCTCGCATAGCTGCTGTCTTGGTTGGCTTTGGGAATAGTACACGAGACAGAATCATGTCAACGATTGTGTCGTCACAAACCGGAATGATTCTCGTATTTTAAAATCACAATTTATAATTTTCTAGGCTATAGTGTTTTATAATTTTGCTTCGGCGATCTATTGGAATAATTAATTTTAATTTTTACCGCATTAGTCTATTAGATTTTAGATCTCATAGTAATTATTAGAAAATTAGTAGATGTACACACAGATATGAAACGTCATGATTATTGTACAGGCGCAATGCATCATATAGTTACGGGTCGTTCTTAAATATAGTTAACAATATTCAACAGAAAATCTCCTAGAAGCCACATTTTAAAACGGTTTTTTAGCAAGGGAAAGACTAACGGTAAGTAAATTGACCTTTGAGGCCGTACTTGATGTGGTGGATCGAGAAAAATGGCGCTGGGAGGTATATCCCTTTAACTTGCTAAGCCATCTCAACCTGATATGTCACTTCCTTCCTCTTCTCCTTGCACCGCAAAAGCTCATGCACCGCAACATTGGTATAACCAAGAATTACCCTATAAATGCTTGGTATAACTGACGATCACTAAATGGGAATTGGATAATGTTGTGCCAGGTCTAGATCTGGAGAATATGAGGTCATATTATTTTGTTTTTAATCTCTGATGAAGGCATCTCAAGTGTTGTGTCGACGGATGTGAAGTGGTGAAACAGGCAGACACATTGAGGGATGGAAAGGAACGCTAGTAATAAGTCATAGTGCTTAGGCCTAAAGAAGAATCGGGATGACTCCACCGTTAGCGGTTCGTGTTTGAATAATAAATTACATGTAGACGTTGAGAGCTCGCCCACCAGGGACAGCAGGCAGCAAAGGCCAAGACAAGAAGAAAGCTCGGAGGTACAGTTAGTCTGGAAAAGTAATATAAAGAATTGTAATGGACTAACCGAAAGACTCGCCGAGAAAGATATTAGAAAACAAAAACGAGCTCGTTTGATGTTTAAGGTAAGGTTTAACTGATCCGAAGTCAAAACAGCAAAGGAACACAAATATACTTTCCTGTAAAGTTTCACATACCGCAGTGTTCCTGTACTGTTTAGTCCACGTGAAACCTTACTGCTGCATTCGCATGTTTTTACAGTTTTTTTTTTACTTTAGAACACGATATGTCGGATTCTTTCATTATACTTGGCTAAACGACATCGCTGAAAAATCGTAAAAATCATACTTTAATGTGCTTAGTACAGACCTACACATTAACTAATTCAGGGTTCAGGCAACTCCTTGAAACTCTGGAAATATCGTTGAAAATAAAAATGAAATAGCCTACCAGTCCTGAAGTCTTGAATATGAAATCTTAAAAACTGGTGTATGTATCAATAGGATGAACGGAAAGGAGACGACCGGACTACAATGATGATAAAAAAGCCCCGAAATTGGGCGAGTGTGTAGCGTATATTATACACTATATTATTCTTACAACAATTTTGAAAGTTGGGATAAGATTTTGATTTTATTTACGTGTCTAATGGTTGAATACAGCAGTAAGGTTTCACGAGGACTAAACAGTAAAGGAACACTGCGGTATGTGAAACCTTACAGGAAAGTTTATTTGTGTTCCTTTGCTGTTTTGACCTCGGACCAGTTAAACCTTACCCTAAACATCAAACAAGCTCGTTTTGTTTTCTAATTCGTGATACTTTGTCATACCAAGCTGGTTGTCTGCACTCGTTGCAAAATGCACTGAAATTCGCTCGCTTCGCTCGTTCATTCAGTACAAGTCTTTCTTTTGGAAGTTGGTTTTTCCGCAGCTATCTATTAAGCGGCTTTGTCCGTATTTGTACATAGGACGGCAAGCCAAATGGGTAACGGACACTTTAGCTTTAAAACGGGAGAATGATGTGAAATAATTATATGAATCGATTCGTAATAAGGATAATGCTTCCGCTTCACGTGCGGGTAAATTGTTAGCTCATCAGCATTGTTAGCATTTGCGCACCCTTTCCGTCTGGCGGTTGCTGATTGGCATTGTTGTATAGAAACAATGTTTAAAACAATAAAATGGATCGTGGGGGGGGGGATTGAGGCTTAATGGCGCGTCGACAGCTTGGTCATTAGCGCCAACCTCAGTCACAGTGCAGTGGTCCGGGTTGCCACTGCACCACACATTACAGAGATATTATTCAAACCCCTAATCTAAATCTTGTCATACATCTGTACCTCCTGCAAAAATTGAAAAACACCGGACAGGAGGACAGACTTATCGCCCAATTGACGCGCAATGTCATGCGGAAGATGGAACCGACGACGAACACCATCAAGATGGCGACAATCAACAAGTAAGTGCCGGACCGTAAGTGGCCGCCGACACCAAGAACATTCAGGAGGGTCAACCCCCCGCAAAAGGAAACAGTGAGTAAGTCTGGTGTGACCAATTCGCAAACGGGCCAACACAACCTCCTCACGGCGACTGCGGCGACACGCCGAGTGCCACTCCTCGACAGTGCCTTTAATGGCCCGTAACTTATTGCCGTCCTGTCTGTCCCACGAGGTTTGCCAAAAAGCGTGTAACCTCAGACGCAGAGTTGGAAAGGCATCTGAGGGAACAAGCCTGAGATCCCTACCGAGAGGGCCAGAAAGGGCCCCTTTCGCAGCAGAATCAGCTTGTTCATTCCCTGCTATCCCAACATGGCCCGGGATCCAGCAGAAAAGCACGGTTTTCCGCCGGCCAGGCAAGCGGGAAAGCAAAGCTTGGACACGTTGTGTCAAGGGGTTCCGAGGATTGTAATTCGCCAAGGACTCCAGGGCACTCATGGAATCACTAAAGACAATGAAATGCGTGCCCTGAAGGTCAAGGATCCATTCCACCGCCAAACCAAGAGCCAAAAGCTCTGCAGAGAACACAGAATAGCCTGATGGAAGGCGATGGGCAACCGTTACACCCTTACACACACAAGCACATGCCACGCCAATGTCGGACTTCGACCCATCAGTAAACAGGCGCTGATAACCGGCGTACTGAGAACTCAGCCGTCGGAACTCCTGTAAATACCTTGCTGGTAGAGTGGAACCCTTCGGGAGGGACGCCAGAGCAAAAATGAAACTGCCACCTGGGACAAGCCAAGGGGCAACTGCCATTCTCCCAAGCCTCAAGACGCAGGGCATTTCAAAGGCTATCTCCTGACAGGACTGCTGGAGCCTATCGCGGAAATCACCCTTACCCACCCTGCGTCTACCGACTCGCAAGTCTGGCCCAAAAACCATGGACCAAGCAGGACTGGATTGCACAGCACGCAAACGCACAGCATACTGAATGGCAAGCTGTCGCCGACGAATGGCCAAAGGTGGCTCCGAGGCCTCAGCATAGAGGCTGACCACTGGAGAAGTTCGAAAAGCCCCAGTCGCCACACGCAGGCCACTGTGATGCACTGTGTCCAACATCTGGAGAGTGGAGTCACTAGCAGAATCATAGACCATACATGCATAATCAAGTTTGCTGCGGACAAGGGCCCGGTAGAGGCGCAACATGGCAGCGCGATCGGCACCCCATGAAGTGCCCGACAGGACCCGCAAGATGTTAAGCGCCCGCAAAGCCTTGTCTTTAAGCTGACGTAAGTGTGGAAGCCAAGACAACCTGGAATCGAACACCAGACCCAGGAAACGTGCCTGTGGGACAACAGGAATTTGTGCCTGTCCCAAGTATAGGCAAGGATCTGGGTGCAGTGTTCGTTGGCGGCAAAAGTGGATGCACACAGTCTTGTCCGGAGAAAACCGGAAACCATTACTTACCGCCCAGGTCTGGACTTTGTTAATTGCCAGCTGTAGCTGCCGCTCGCAGGTCTGCATGCGAGCTGCCCGAAAGCGCAGGCCGAAGTCATCGACAAACAATGACTGGGGAACAGCAGCTTGCTGAGCAATGGGGTTGATCCCTATAGCAAACAAGACGACACTAAGAACACCTCCCTGAGGCACCCCATTCTCCAAGACAAACGGGCGGGAAAGAGTCGCCCTGACACGAACGCGAAAAGAACGGCCTGAGAGGTAAGCAGAAAGCAACAGTGGCATCTGCCCCCTCAAGCCATAGTTATAGAGATTACGGAGAATCCCATAACGCCACGTCGTATCATACGCCTTCTCCAAGTCAAAGAAAACCTGAACCAGATGATGACGCAGGCGAAAAGCCTCCCTCACATCTGATTCAAGGGCAACTAGATGATCGATAGTTGACCGAAACCGTCGAAAGCCACACTGGGACACAGATAAGAATCCCCGTGATTCCAACACCCACACCAACCGCTCACTGACCATCCGTTCCATAAGTTTACAGACACAGCTAGTCAGAGCGATTGGGCGATAACTGGAAGGAGAAGTAGGGTCTTTGCCCGGTTTTACAATCGGGATGACCACTGCTGTCTTCCATGCTGCTGGAATAGAGCCCTCTGCCCACACACGGTTGAACATCCCCAGCAAGAACTGCTGGGAGGCAAGGGCCAGATGTTTCAACAGTTGATAGTGAACATCATCAGGCCCCGGGGCGGAGTCATGCGACTTGGACAAAGCTGAAACAAATTCCTGCCAGGTAAATGGTAAATTGTACTCCTCTAGCCCATCGGAGCGAAAGTCAAGAAAGCGAGCCTCTTCTCTACGCTTAATCCCGAGGAAACCAGGATCATAATGGTCATCACTCGAGACCCGCGCAAATGCAGACGCAAGACAATTGGCGATATCTGGCACAGAAGAGATCACGGTATTCGCGACCTTCAGCTGTGAAACCGGGGAAGGCACGCTCCTCCCCGAGATCTGGCGCACCTTCCGCCACACCTGCTGAGAAGGCGTGGAGCGCGTGACCGACGAAACATAAGCTGCCCACGAAGCACGTCTAGCCTCACGGATGACATACCTGGCACGGGCACGACAACGCTTAAACGCCACAAAGTTGCCAGTAGTCGGGCTGACCGTGAATGCACGCAACGCCCGCCGGCGGGCCTGAATGGCCTGCCCGCAAGCAGGCGTCCACCACGGAACAGGAACCCGCCGCGGCTGTGTGGACGTACGCGGGATAGTAGCATGAGCAGCAGCAAGGACCACATCAGTGAAATGAGTGGAAAGTTCATCCACATCAGAAAAGTCCTCAACCGCACGCTGAAACACAGCAGCCTCAGCAAAGGCTGACCATTCAGCACGCTTAAGCGCCCACCGGGCTGGCCTGGAAGCCACAGAACCCCCTTGTGTTGTGGACAACACAATGGGGAGGTGATCGCTTCCATGCAGATCGGCAGTGACAGCCCAAGTGAAGTGAACTGGGATAGCCAGCGAGCAAAAGGCTAAGTCCACCGCTGACCAATTGCCCGTTGCCAAGTTACAGTGTGTCATGGCTCCATCGTTCAGGATGCAAACGGACCCCCTCCGCATCCACTCCTCAAGGATCCTTCCCTTGTTGTCAGTATTAGGTCCTCCCCACTGGACATGGTGGCTGTTAAAGTCACCCAGCAAGAGGAACGGGGCAGGAAGCTGTCGAACCAGGTCCTCCAGGTCACCAACCCCAAAGACCTCATCCGGTGGCAAATACAGCGAACAGACAGTAATATCCAATTGGAAAGAAACTCGAACTGCTACCGCCTGAAATCTAGTGTGCAGAGGCACAATGGCATGCGGCTGAGAGTGTTGAACCAGCACTGCAACACCACCATGTGCACGTGGCACAGGGTCTGCATCCAGACGGTAGACAGAGTAACCCCTAACAACCGGATTATCCGACGCCTTAAAGCAAGTTTCCTGAAGGCAGCAGCACAGAGGTCGCCAATGCGACAGAAGCAGTCGCAGCTCTTCCGCATGGGTCCGATAACTTTGGCAGTTCCACTGAACGATGGACTGCGCAGGCATTAGGACGGGCTTAAGACTGAATCATCCTCCTCAACTCTTCCCCTGGGCGACCCGAAAACATCTGAATCCTCCCCCGAATCAAAAGCCGGAGTGAGGTCCAGAACGAACTTGTCCTCGGAAGGAGGAAAAAGCCCAGGAGAAGTGGAACAGGAAATATCTCCCTGCTCCATGGGTAAAGGGGGATCAAATTGTGGAGGGGACGCAATGGACCCCTCAGCCAGGTGGTCGTTCGACGACTGTTTCACCTTCTCTCCTGGTGGCAACTTCCTCACGGGTGGTGCTGAGGATGTACCAGCAGGAGCCTTCTTCGACACCTTCTGTGGTGCACTCCGAGCAGGAGGAGGCTTAACTACAGCCTTAACCTGCCTGGGAACAGTTACAGGAACAGGAACAGTTACAGGAACAGGAACAGTAACAGTAGCAGGCTGAGCAGATGTCGACGGCAAGGCATCAACCGGTTTCGAAGAACCCAAAAGACCCTGCAAAGATGGATGTTGCTGGGTCAACAAAGTAACAAGCATGCCTACCGTGCTCGTCAAAGACCTGAGCTCAGCGCGCAAATCCGCTAAATCAGCAGACTCACTAACTGGGCCAGGCAATGGCGCGCTGCACACCTGTGCAAAAGATCTGGTCATCGGTGCTGCCGATAGTTTAGCTTTCTTCCGGGCCTCCGAATAGGAAAGCCCGTCCTTCACCTTCAATTCCTGCACACGACGTTCCTCTAAATAAACACGGCAGTCCCGCGAAGAGGCCTGGTGCTGACCACCACAGTTGATGCACTGCTCTGGGCCAGCACAATCAGCGCCTTCATGGGCTGCCTGAGCACAGCTAACACAGGTAGGCTTACCTTTACACGAGCCGCTGGTGTGGCCGAAGCGTTGACAGCGGAAACACCGCATTGGATTCGGAACATAAGTCCTGACCTTCAACCGCAGGTAACCGGCAGTAATGTGCTGCGGTGCAACTGGCGTATCAAAGGTCAGGAAAAAGGTGTCAGTTGGCTGGGCACCATTCTCACCTTTCCGCGTCAAACGCTTCACAGCCGTAACGCCTTGTGACTTGAGTTCGTCCAGGATGATATCATCGCTGAGACCCCTCAAATCAAAGCACGTCACGACCCCCTTGCTGCTGTTTAAGGTACGATGCGGCTCCACACGCACCGGGCATAACCCCAGTGCACCCGCCTTCAAAAGCCTCTTTGCCTGAGCCCCATCCGCAACCTCCACAAGGTATCCCCCAGCACGGAGCCGAGAGACACTCTTCGGATCGGAACCACAGATCCCTTTGAGTGCCTTGTGGACAGCGAACGGACCGAGTTGTGTAACATCTCGGCCCTCGCCTGTCACCACCAAGAACTTCGGGACTTGGTCCCGACTCTTACTAATGTCCGGTAAATGGATCGTTCAGGGCTCCGGAACTCCGGAACGGAGCCACCAATTGAAATTTCTATTTCTATAAAGGGCACATCTCCAGAAGTAGATCTTTCTAATGAGCTAAGAATCAGCTTTCTACGACAAATGGTTTAGTCTGTAGAGACCATTGTATAAACGTGTCCAAAGTCCCTTGCCATCACCACCACCACCACCACCACCGTATAAGACACAATTGAAACTCACGATTCTAGCTGAAGTCCAGATCTCCAATCTGGCAAATCGGAAATTAATAAAAGTTGGTACATGCGTTGGGCAAGTCCCACAAGGCCTGCATACCAAATTTCAGTAAAAAATGTTGAACGGCGGTGGAGAAATTAAGCTTCCAAATTTCGGCTTTAACATGGGAGACCGAGGTCAAACCTTACAGTAAAGGCTTACTACCGCCTTTACTAATTAATTAGTAACCAGGAGACCCAGCACGCCGCACCTCCTAGTCAACAATAACAATGTCGGTGGAAAAGCATACGGTATTAGACGGAATTGTTACAAGGTGGTTATTAGTAACCAACGTAATGCAGGGTACGGGGACCAAGCGTAACAGGTGATCGGTTGTTTTATATAATCCATATAATAAAAGCGGTAAAACGGAACTAGATGAAGAGGAGCTAAAAGAGGAGGAAGTCACGTATTGTTGCCTATGCCCTGTAACAATTTCTTTTTGCAAGCATCCCAATGAAGAAGGCCGAGAACATTGATTCTTAAAGTGGTAAAACGGAACTAGAAGAGGAGGCAGTGACATAAAAGGACAGTTAGCTCATGTCACGTATGTACTTTTATATACCCTCAAATTTGACTGCTGGGCCTTATTGCATACCTGCAGTATTGTTAAAAACAAGTGGCCACATGGTACGGAACATGGTCGTTTGGCCGCCATATTGGACGCCATATTGGAAACTTAACCCATTTTTCGTTTATGGGTATCTCCCTTAATGCTGGTCCGATTTTAAGTTTGTGATAGCTCATTTTAATCGCCTTTAAATGCCCTACAATTTTTATGATAATCCCACTATCTTTGAAAAAAAAAGTGTGATTTTAATGAATAAGTGCCGTTTTCCGAGTAAGTGTGAGAAAGATGCTATTCGGCACACACGTTAACTGAAAATAGTTGTTGATTAAATAACTAGCTTAGCCTACCACGTTTCATGATACAGTAATAAAGACATATTTTCCAGTAACGTAAGAACATCATTTATAGGGGTTTTTGCACAGCCTATACTGTTCCAAATCCCATTTTTTTAAAGAGTCACAGTACAGTCATCATTTTCGACCATCTAGGGCCATACACCTTCTTAAAGCATTTCTGGCAATTACAGGGCCTAGGTAAATCTTCAGGTTTGGATGCATTTGCGGAGGTAAAGTGCTCTCTTTTTTTTTGTCATTATAGTCCAATGTATCTATCTAATCCTGTTGACACTGTTAATGCATTAATCCATTTGAAAGTTCCATATTCTTTGTATGATGACATGATGGAAAATCAATAAATCCATTGCACATGAACTTGATCCAAATGCATGAAAAACATCTCTTCTGCATTCTTTTCGAGATTCGTCCGTATTACAGCTACGCATTACCCCATTGCTCGCGAAGCGGATTCACATGTTTGTCGAATTGATACTGCACAACTGTTGCACTAAATAATATTGCGATAACTTCCAACGATTATACAATGATTACCTGATTAGCAGGAGCCGCTATTTGTTCGACATGACTACCCGAGTTGTCAATATATCAATATATACGTAGAATAACCAGCGAATGAAGCAAAAGTGGCAGCCATTTTTTTTATCGGTTCGCCCAAAGAAGAACTACAGATAGGACTCCGTTTTCCGTGCGATGTTGTTGAAACGTGAAACTAACTAGTCCAATTCCGATTCAACTTATTTTCCATACGGACGCATAATTGGCAAAAATTCTTGGTCAAGGACTTAGACCCATTCATACGCAAACGATTTAATCATAAACTGTTCAATACTAAAGCCTACAGTTTGCTGGGACGTGTTCTCATAAAAATCATGGCTAATAGACCTACATTCTGGAACTTCCGGCCTGACGCTAATACGTGATGCGCATGACCCGTTCGAATAAACAACTCGAGTCATTAGACAATAGCCACGACGGCAGGTTCTTTTTCTCACCCAATTGTGTTTAAAAACTGCTTTTATGCATAAAATGCATAAGCTGTTAAAAAATATTCGTTGGCACAATATGTTCGCAAATTTTCGACAGCCAGGATTAACTGGGGTTGGAGAGACTCATTTCGACTATCTTCATCAAGCTGCTCGGATGAATGGTCGAGACGAAAAAAACGTTTGGTGTAGCAACTGATGAAGACATTCGAACTGATCCCCGCCAACCCCAGTTAATCCTGCCTGTCGAAAATTTGCGAAGATATCGTGCCAATGAATATCTTTTTTCTTTGAAAATGTGCGTAACTAGTGTAAACAATGAACCGTAATTTTCAAAGTAAGCGGTGTGACTTTTTTAAATCGTGTAATGTGTATTGACTATGTGGCGACGAAAAAACCAGCAATTGGCGAGTCCCTGGAGACTGCCCTCGAGACCCGCAGGTCCCGTTTCTATATGTCATTGCCATGGCTAAATTCGCCATCATTTGAGTAAATGCTTGCAGTCGTATGATCCGTTACAATAAGATAAAGCATTCCTGATGACGAAACAATTTTATCAGTCGTTTCTGAACTCACATTATTGATTGCTGTCGTTGCGAGTCGGCAGAGCTAACACCGACACCACATTAGAAATACAGCAAAACTTCTAGCTTCGAGCCACGAGAATGCAAAGACGAGCGGTGTGTAAACGCGCCTTTAATGGCTGAAGCTCACTGATACACATTTTCAACCAATACGCCCATCCACGAGTATAAAAGGGTCATAAATCCTTCCGGCATGTCGTGCGACCCGTTGAGAATAGCGTTTGCAACATTTACACAGGTTATAGAGTTAATGTCGCAAAATCATCTCGTACGAAAGAAAAAAACAAGAAAATGAGTTATGTTAGCAACATTTACATACATTTGAAGTAATGTCGCAAAACTGAGTCGTACAGGAAAGTCAACATGGATGCATGTACCTTTAATGAGCTTCCTTTTACAACTGCAGTTCAATTAATTCAATGTACCACTTGCTGAATTAGGAATGATGAAGGCGTTACAGCGCGGCACCCTTCAAAGAATTTTGTAGTCACGCACGCCTATATAACTCCCCCCCCCCCACCACCATTTCATCTTTCCTCTCTTCTCCGAAACTCCCCTGCAGACGATTTTGTATGCGAATGACGTGCGAAACTACTTTCGATTTGAATACATGAATATAAGCAGAAGTGAGTAGAAAATAAAACCACATGATAAAGCTGCAAGTTTTAAGGATGAACAACGATAAGCTCAAAGTAAAGTTGAGTCTTCTGTTAGATACGTACGAGTCCGGCAGTAGCATACAAATAAAACATGTATTAATTTTCGGCTATTAATTCTTCAATACATTTTCCCCTTGGTCACATTATAACAAACGTGGTTACGCATGACAAAGCTAGAGATGCTCGACAAGTTAAAAAAAAAGCTAAAGCAAGCTCTTTTATGAGCTATGAGCTCTTTTATAAAGTCACCAAAGAGCTCAGCGCTGTCGCCGCAACTCCGCAAAATTGTTCATAAAGACGCAATTAATTCTACGATTCCTCACGGTGACATCACTGAGAATCCGTCTCATCGAGGTGGTTTTTTTTCGCTGAATCCACCGACTAAAGGTGGTGACCTGCAGTGTTTCTCTTGAGAATTATTTGTGGAAACCTAATTAACAAAATGTGGTTAATGTTGCCACGCAGAAAGTCATCACTGTTAAAAGAACTTACCGAGTCACTGACTTTAAATAATAAACGCATTTATATGCCACAGTTAACTTAGCAACACCCTTGACAACACAAGTATAATGCAAAAGTGACGGCGAGCATCTACATATATATATATACATATATATATATTAAACCCAGCAGCCCACTGAAACTGACTTGGAGCACTTACGCAAACGATGCATTGGTTTCAGCAAAGACGTGAATAAAAAATAAAATTTAAAGAAAACTTACGTTGTATTTTTATAATCATATTATATCCACACGGTTCGTTAATCAATTTATTTATTTACATTTCCACATTTTCCTAGACAAACAACAATTATTAGTCCGTCTTTACTGTAAGGTTTGACCTAGGTCTCCCATGTTAAAGTCGAAATTTCGATGCTTAATTTCTCCGCTGTCTTTCAATATTTTTCACTCAGATCTAGACAAACGCTAGTGTGTCGCGCCTAGTTAGACAACAAACATCACATCAATTTAATTGTCGAGTTTGTGAACCAGCAGCGCGACGCCACAGCGCCAAGTGTCTAATATCCTGAAGCAGAGTTGGGCACATTTCAGGTATTTGGATAAAAATAATAATGCGGTACAAAAGTTAAAATTATGTTAAAATCGAGAGCAATGACCCACCTGATAAAAATCAACTCATGTAGGAATGCCAGCTAAGCTGCTTTCAATGCAAAAATTTAACCCTCAATAACGTTGGAAATGTGTATGGTTTCTAGCAAACTAGCCAGTCTGCTCATCTCCATGTTAAATCCCATAGGGTGATTATTCGTCGAAACCGAGATAACGGGAAGGCTTCCAGCTACGAAATTGGACGAATGGGTGCAGTACAATACGAACTGCGGACCTTTTATGGGTTGGAGCCTGGGGACGTAACGGGGATGGCGTGGGAAGGCGCGCAAATACGAAAATGCTGTTATAACCATTGTTAGTATTGTCGACATCGTCTCTTATTGGACGGCCAAAAGTTCGGACAATGACAACGTGTATACTGACGTGCGTACCTAGACACACACTAGTGTGTAAGGATAAATCTAAACAACGTTGCCAAAGAAATTGTATTCACGTCCAATTCACGAAAAGTAAACAAACTGTAAAAACAAAGCAAAATAAACAAAGCCAACAACTGGTAAAGAGGACGCCAAGTTCAGAGTGGTTCGGCCCTTCAAAGGAGTGATATCAACACACCAAAACATTCACCAACTTAATCGCACCGAATAGTACTTTGGACGTTAAATGAAAACTTGAACAAATTGCTACCGAAAGTGCCACTGTTCTAGTTTTCATTTAACCTTCAAACTATTAAGCGATGCGATTAACTTGGCGAATATTTTGGTGCGTTGATATCAATCCTTTGAGGGGCCGAACCATTCGGAATTTGGCCGCCCATTTTACCAGTTTTTTTTTTATATGATTTGGTATACACAAATTTTTGGACTGGTTCAGCAAGTGTACGAATTTTTTAATACCGGATTTGCGACATTGGAGATCTGGACTTGAACTGAAATCTTGATTTTCATAAATTTCTTCGCTAGGTGAACTTGTTCTTTGTACACGTTTATGCAGCACTCTTTACAGACTAATTTATTTGTCTTATAGAAAGTTGGTTCTTAGCTAATTTTACAGAGACATTGACACTGAGTGCCCTTTTTCTAAGAGTCATTCAACTGTTTGTGCCATTCCGGACTTACGGGGATCTGAACGATCATTTCATTGTTCCGTATTGTTGTAAACATTGTTAGATGGCCAGAAATGTCATTCAGGTGACGCTTTTTGATAATATGCCTAATAACGCTCTTAGTTTGATCAGCGCAGTAGGATTCATGTGAATTTGTGTGACGCATGTAAAACTGCTGAGCAGAGTAGTTAAAAAGGTCTGAGGAAACCAAATCAGCACAAATGCACAAACAACATATTCGCCCCCCCCCTCAACAAAAAGTTATTCAGAGTTGTTAATAATCAGAGCAAAGCGGAAAGCTACCTGAAAACGAAAAGAAAGCATCAGAAAAACATCTGCAAGAAGAAATCGAATGGCACAACCAATCTGAAGTCATCGATCAACAACTAGAAATAACAACAGAGCACAACAACGAAACCTTATAAAAGTAAATGTTCATGTTTAAAGGGATATAAGATTTTACAAATCAGATGAAATATAATACAATACAATAAAACGAAACAAAACAATCTGTACTAAAGTGTTCGCGGCCTATCTTGAGTTCGCCCCAGAACGAACACAGATAATCGATTGTATGTTTTTGATGGTAGAGTGCCTTGTTGATATCCAAGATGGCTACAAAAACAATGGTGGCCGCCGATTAAAGCCGCCCCCTCCAGGAAGACGTAGCCGCTCATAAAATACATGCAGGACTCAAGATACGCTGCGCGCACAATAAGCTAAGCAAAGACAACGACTGAATAAAAATATGAAATCGCGGTCAAACCAAATAGCACACTAGTGAGATCTCGCAACTGTCTTTGCGAAGTATCTCGAATTAGAAAACAAAAACGAACTCGTTTGACGTTTATGGTAAGGTTTAACTGAACCAAAGTCAAACAACAAAGTAAGATGAATAAGCTTTCCTGTAAGGTTTCAAACACCAGAATGTTGTTGACGTCCATCTGAAACCTTACTGCTGTCCTCAGCTACTGCAACCACCCAAACAACACGCCTTCAATGTTCATTTACAGTTTTTACATTTGAACACGGTTGGTGAGATTGGTGTATCCTTACCTGGCTTAACAGCATCACTGAAAAAGAGAAAATACTAATTGTATTGTATTATCAATAGGGTGATGAACTGAAGGAGACGTTTGATTGAAAGAAACGGAAAAATTAATTTTAAAAATAAGGGAATTATATGAGGAATGTTTGGGTAAATGTATATTCTGATAATCGTTAACTCCAACCTATAGGATTTTAAATTTAACCAATATAAGAAATATATTACTTAATAATCTCAGCACTATGAAACAAAGCCGTTGTCTATTATTTAAAAAAAAAAATAATGTTTAGGCGTCAACAAATTTAAAATTTTGGCGCTAATTTAATGTGCATTGCATTGAAATCTTACGTAATAACACTGACCCTTGGTTCCCCATTTCTAATATTTGCATTGTTTGTCTTTTTGGACTGCTATCCTCAACCATTGTACATTTTGGTGGTTGCATTGGCTGAGGACGGTAATTCAGGTTTCACGTTAACTTAACACTTCAGGAACACTGCAGTATCTGAAACTTACAGGAAAACTTCTTGGTGTTTCTTTCCTGTTTTGACTTTGGTTTACTTAAACCTTACCTTAAACATCACACGAGTTCGTAGTAATTTCTACCTTCATATCACTTCTTCTGTGTGCACGCTTCAAACGTCCACTGGCCGGGACTGGCCATTGCGCCAGGGAGCCAATGGCAGGTCATGGGCTTTCCTGCAGATTAGTAAGGGGGCCTTTTTATATTTTCAAGTTACAAGTGAAATTTCTGTTGGTGACAAATTTTTTCTCGTTGTAATTTCCTGGTTGGTCTTAAAAT
>JAHWFP010054174.1:0-16166 GCA_023313725.1 Lithobius niger | reverse complement strand
AGAATGACAAACATTCGATTACAGGCATGACAATGAGGCTTTTGTTCTCGGTTACTTGAGCCACGCGACGCCGATAAAAGCACGTGTTTACGAGATGTGGAATCTAGTCTTTGGAATCTAATCATGGCTAACGAATTATTGTTATGTATAGTGGTTTTGGTGGCTGTCTCTGCAGCGCTGTCTACAATGTATAGATTTCATGATGCATCAGCTCTGGTTTTCGCCACAGTTTAAGCAAAATAATGCCTTATACACAACTTGGAATGACGGTAACTTCGAGGTCAACAGTCGTCACTAGTTAGTGCCATTCAAAACCAATATTCAGTATACTCAGCGCCATTCGTAATCCTGGGACAAACTCGACCAAGGGGCTCCAAGGCCTGTACAAGGACAATAAATAAACTCACCACGAGCTCCTCGAATCTAGGGGGTATTAACTGTTGACAATAATGTACACCGAATTTCTTACAAACATGGATTACCAGTGGAGAAATATCACCAGTGGACTAATGCTGGATTACCAGTTAATGTTTTTTTTGGGGGGGGGGGAGGGGGGTACGATGCTAGGTAACTATATATTAACTATAAATTGTTTTTTTTTTTGCTTTAGTCGTGCTTTCTTTGAGAATGATTAATATATTTCACTACTTTTTGTATTCTGCTTTTATCTCCCTTTTCATAAATTTGTTGCGTATATATATATATATATATATATATATATATATCGATGCACTTTTTTATTTTATATCAATGTTGTTTTGTTGTAGTTCCTCTGGCGCCCTACCTTTGATTTTGTGAGCAAAAGTGCAAGTTCAATTGTTTTACTTTGTCTGCTGCTTTCAAACCACACGCGAGCGTTAGCTCTTGTGGAATGAGTGTTTGCTTTTGTGGTAATTTTGTAATATGTTTTGGATGAATAAACTTACCTTAATGTTAAATTGAATTACCAAGATTGCTAAGACTGTGGTAATGCCGAATTATCTATTGATATTAAATTGGTTTATTGGATTATTATTGGATTATTGCTAAAACAGATTGCTAAGACTCTGATAAACTTCGGATTATTGGATTATTACAAGCAATACTTTGGTTTACTGGATTTCTTCAAGAAATATTTCGGGTTACTACATCGAATACTTCGGCTGCCGCTGGAATACCACTAATTTCATGATTTTCCTGTATGTAGTTTTACTTCGAATTACCTGGGAATACTGCGGACTACTGAAGTTTACCACGGAATACCAACATATTACTAGGATTACACAATGATACTAAGGAATACTGAAGATTACTCGCGGATTACCAAACACTTTTCCCAGAATTACTAAAGTTGATGCCCCCTCAGTGGTGCTTGACGGCCTGTAATTAGCTGGCTGATAGCGGCAGAAGGATTGCGCGACGCGCGTGCCGTTAGCATAAAATAATAATAATATACTGGTTCCCACGACAGGGGTTTGGGGAGGGGGGAGGGGAGTCTGCTGGTGACAGACCTAAATGCATGGTGGCCAGGGGGCGCATAAGAAACACATTTAACCGTTCCAAAGCCAGTAACCTGCGAAAACCAGAAACTTTTGGGGTATTCAGCGTTTCTGCTCTAAGTGCGTCCAAAATTGGAACAACCGCAGTGAGAAAAAAATATCGACAACAGTCGAGAAGCAAAGATTGTACGGAACGCTTCAGATTGTAGCCTCTGGAACAAATTTTGCGGGGTTGGGGGGCAAGATCGAAAACGGAAAGATCACTGCATGTAGAATTTTACATGTCAAAATAAGATCGAGTTTTAGTCGGCATAGTTCCAGCAGCTCAAGACCTATCTTGCTAAGTCGGTATCCAGAGTCGATTTCCCTGAAGCCAGGTAAGCACTTTGTGAACCGATGCTGGGGACTCTCCAAGAGGTCAATGTCCTTGGCCACATGCGGAGATCATACTGGGGTTGCATACTGAAGGATGGGGCATACAAAAACTTTGAACGTCCAAGCCTAGTTAGCAATGCTGCGAAGTGAAGCTCTTAGATACGAATTGCCGAGCGTCGGAATCGGAAAGTGCCGGAACAAATCTTTAACAGTGGAGTGAGGTCTATCTCAACGTGTACTGTGACTATCGTTCAACCAGAGTGATTGTTGTTTATTATTAACGACAGGTAAATGCAAACTGTACGGAGTTTTTACTGGTGTAAAATACAGTACGTGTTGCTACAACATTATTTAAAAACCGCTTCAAGTTTCCAAGTGCAAAGAAACAATCGGCGATTGAGTACCTGCTGCCTCTGGCTCAATACGAGATTGCCGGGTATTCATCCAAAACATGGTAGGCTATTTCAGTGAATTGTTTAATGAACTCCGCTAATGCACTGCACTGTTCTTTATTATCTATCGTAAACCTAGACGGTGTAAGGGAAGCGGCCAAGTTTCCAGAAAGGGTCGACCGTTGATATCATTCAATCAGAAAAGGCTGATGACTTTAACCCTATTCACTAGCAAAGTTGGCGCATTGCCCTCTTCTATTATATTTTGGAGCTAGGAATGATTATAATTATGCGTAAATATAACGGACAGCAAAAATGTCAACGCCGGAACCTTAGGAGTGTAACAATCTACATAATAAGGTCGTTGAAATAAGTATAAGCAAACAATCACTGTGATCGCTTTTCATTCTTCGTGCACGTGGTATGTCTTTGCTACGATGCCTAACAATTTCGTCTAAAACGTTAATTGTTGATGGGTAAAATGAAAGAACAGAACAGAACAGAAAAAAGAACAGAAAAGAACAGATGAATGAACAGATGAAACAGTAAAACAGTAAAATGGCAACCGACGTTGATGGGCTCCTTCAAGAGTTATGGAGGAAGAAGATCTTGACGTCCGAAGATATTAATTTGGGTGTGGTCACAGACGAGATGTTTGTGCAACTGATGAGAGAAGCCCAGAAACGTGGGATCAGTAAAAGGCGTGTAAGAGACTTTGGGGTGGACACGAAGCCAAAAGCCAGGAAACAAGATGGCGCTGAGAGAGAAGCAGCAGCGATAGCAATACAAAGACAAGTTGCAAGTCGAGAGAAAGCAGCGGGCACTGAAAAGCTTTTCAGTGCAGTAGTGGCAGATCAGGACAGAACAGAATGGGGTGACAGTGAAGTGGAGGTCATGGAGCAGATGGGAAGAGAAATGGGACAAGTGAAAGAGCAAGAGGAGCGGCGGCGCACCAGAGGTCTGCAGGCACTCAAGAGAATATATGGCGGCGGCCTAACTAATGTCAAAACGCTTAAATCCGTTGTACTAGTATGTGCAGGAAGTGGCTCGTACTTCACTGCTCAAGCTTACCTAGCCGCTGCACAAGTTGTGGGGAAAAGGAGATTGTGGCAGTGGGAACTCTCAGAGTGAGCCACGTTTTCGAAGTGGAAGTACGAACAATTGCAGCAAAGCAACGGCTACTGCAAGCCCAGCTTTTCATTAACGAGCAACCAGTGGATATTTTCGATCTGCACGAACACACGGTGCAGGCGCGGCTTCTATGGCTGCCGAGAAGTACGACGCCGCAAGACATGGCCAATGGCTATGCACGAATTGCAACTCTTTAGAAGCATGAGTTCGAAAGGCTAACTGTTCGGGAAAGATAGGTATGCGAGACAACGACACAAAATATTATGCTCCGTCTTCGGGAGGGAATGACAATGGAAGATGTACCCGATGTGACAACAATCAGAGGCATTCAAGCCCTAGTGTTGATCAGAGACTGCGCGCCGCAATGCTTGAGGTGTAGCATGAAAGGTCATTTCCGCCGCAAGTGCGCGAGCCGCTCGTGCGACATTTGCGAGGTCTGGTGCGACCCTAGACATCTGTGCCCGCATCTACAAGTTGCGACGAGAGAGAGGTTGGTACAGCGGATGGCTCAAGATGTCAGACAAAGTCGCCAACAGCAACTGCTACAGCAAACAGACAAACGTTTGAGCAGTAAGCAACAGGCAAGATGTGATCAAAGTTTGCAGGAACCGCAGCAGCAATCAATGCAGCAGATATGTAGTGAAGGAGAAGTGCATCTGGGGCTGCCGTCCATGAGCACCAGCGCTCCGTGTTTAACGGCGGCAGTTGAAAATGTTGAGCATTGTGATGACGGCATTGAAGTTAGCTCAGTAGCTGCAGATGAAGTTGTGCAAGACGATTCTTCGCTTAAATGTGAAAGTGATGGCCTGTGGCTGACTCCACCCCCGAAACGAAAGTGGAAGCGCAAGAAAAATGTAGGCTCAGGGCCGGTAGTGCCAACGTCATTGCAGTCCAGCAGCCTAGCGGATGATTTTGACAAAGACGGCAACGCAGCAAATAGTGCAGTGATTTGTGCAGACACAGCGTGCAGCATGTCAGTTGATCCACTGGAAATAGTTGTTGAGTGTGATGTTGAGTGCAGCGATGGAAATAATCCATAAATAACTAGTGCGCCAAGTGTGGCGAGTGTGTAGCAGGGATCACTGTCAAAAGAGTCCTAAGCATCCTCAATCCAAGACAGCCAGGTAATCTTACACAGTAGTGGCTATGAGGGAACAGGAGAGGGGGGGGGGGGGTGGGTTAGGTTAAGTTAAGATTGTATCAAACCATTTCATTCGCGTGGTCGTCACTGCACAAAATTGCATCATGGAATGCACGAGGCATCCAACGAAAATTGGAGGATGTTGAGCTGCTTTTGAGACATGTTGATGTCCTGGGTATCCAGGAGGCTAACAATATGCAGGGCTTTGATGCCGCGAGTTGGAGTACAGATTTCATAATGTCAGAAGCTAAAGTCGGCGTTTTTGTTAAGTGGGCAGTGCCATGTAGTGTTTTAAAGATTGAGAAGCTGGTGTTAGGCATTGATGCGGTAGCGCTCAAAATGGCCGTTAACATTGTGTGCTACGCCGACGATGTCGCGATTTGGTTCGTGGGAGATGTCATAGGAACAATGGCTGCTCAGGCTCAGAAGACTCTCAGCGATGTGCAGCGTATGCTTGCTGTCAGGGGTCTTTTGTTAGCCCCGGCAAAAACGGAAATGGTAGTATTTGCGAAGTACAGCAGTGTTGTGTTAGATCAAGTTCAGCTTCGTATCGGCGATCAGATTGTCACCCCGAAGCAGAGCGTAAGGTATTTAGGTGTTATTTTGGAGGCAAGTCTCGACTGGACTCTCGGCGCCGCAATGGTGAAGGAGAAGCTGCTTACGCGATCTGCTGTATTAAAGGTCCTGAGTCGGGGCGAGAAGGTTACGAGGGGCGCTCTTTTGACAACGTACAGGATGTTCGTCAGAGCAGTTATGGACTACCACTTGCCATTCCTGTCGATGTCTCGTAGGCATCTAGGGGTCTTGCAAGTGGCAGTCAATGTGTTTCTGCGTGCGGTGACAGGGTGCATTGCTTCCACGCCTGTCAAGGCGCTCTGGGTGGAATGTGGAGAAATGCCAGTGGAGTACAGAGTTGCTTAGTGCGTTGTGCTTGCGTAATCTGAGCCGTGGCCCGAGTGACAAAGTAGGGAGGATCTTGGCGGTTACGGGCGGTTGAACGAGAGAGCGAGGAATATTTTGGGAGAAGCAGGTGCGGGTGTTACATGGCTGCTGCAACCCAGTGGGGACATGTTGTCGGTAGCCAGTGCCAGTGTTCTTAGTCCGTGGAGCTGGTGTCCGGAGCTACTGAGCGTCTTTCTTGTGACGCGTCTTTTTTGTGACGCGTCCTATGACGCAAGTAGACAGACTGGTGGCTTGGCGGTAGTTGTGCCATCTTTGAAAGTGGCAGTTCACCGCCATGTTGCAGCAGTAACGTCAAGCACGCTCTGTAAGCTACTTGCCATTTCTGTAGCGTTGGATGTGGCGAGCGAGCTGCAGCTGCCCTCCCTAGCTCTCAACACTGATTTTCTCGCGAGTTACAAGCTCATGCAGAAAGCGTGTGAGGAGCTTAGGGTGTCAGACCCTTTGGTCGACACCATTCTTTGGAAGTTTTGGATCATCTCCCAGCATTGTTGTGTTAAGTTTGTGTGGGTTAAGGGGCACAGTGGCAATGTAGGAAATGAGCAGGCAGATGGACTTGCCCGTGAAGCGCTACTTGGGAGCTGCCAAGCGGTTGTCCCGGTTCTGTCAGCATGGATGCGCAGACCTATTGTGCGCATTTGAGCAGTAGAGTTATGGCAGCGGGACTGAGAGAGTGCGGAGGTTACGCGTGACTTTTACAGGTTACATCCAGAATGTGGGGTTAAATCGAGTATTGACAAGTTAACATTTCCGGAAGCGATGGTGGTGAACAGGCTCCGTGTGAATCACACGCTTTTGCATTCGCATAGGTACCGGTTCGGATGGGCGAGTACGCCAGCCTGCCTACAGTGTGGTGTCGACGAAATGGTTGACGAAATGGTTGAGCATGTTATCTGGCATTGCAGAAAGTATGCGGCGGCGCGGATATTGTTAGCCCCCTGGATGCGAAAGCAGTTCACCGTTGCCAAGCTGCTGGCCGCAAACAATGATTACCCATCCTATGTTAGACTGAGAAGTGTAGCCAAATTTTGCCGTGTTGCGGGGGTGAGTGTGTAACTTAGTGCTAATATCCTGTTCTCTCGCCGTAACCTGGCTGTCCCGTGTCAAGAAGAGTGGATACAAAGAGGTCTGCCTGCTGGAATTTTCCCGGAGTGGTAGTGTTGGTCTCTCCGGCTGTAGTGATTGGTGATTATGCGTAATGCGTGGTATGTCTTCTGTATTGCCTACGGGAACTTTCCCTTGATAGGAGAGAGAAGGTGGGCGTGTGGACAGAGCTGCAGGCATGTGTGTGTGTGGTCATGAGAGGATCCCTTTGCATTTAGTGTAGTTTGTCGCTTGGGTAGTGAGTTATTTTGTTTGAGATTCGTTATGTAGTAGATGCTTAGCAGGGCGTACGGCTTCGGGCCACGGCTCTAATAAATATATGTGAAAGAATTCGTGTTTCAGCTAAATTCATATAGTTTCGAATCAAACTAAGCCACGTTGTTATTCTGGCCTCGAAATTGGCACCTGAACACGATGGAATGGCTTACTTATTTCGTAAATGCTGGCTTTCAGAGCTGAGCTAAATTGTTTCAACTTGCACACCAACAATTAATGCGGAGCACGAGGTTTATCATTGCTATCTTGCAGAATGGCCGGCAACAATAAGACCTGTCCAAGAGAAAACAAAACAATAGTTGTTAGTTATAAGTATAGTGTAGAGAATGTGGAGTAGTGTCCTTTAGGCTCTCGTAAAGTGTTAAATAAATAAATAAATAAAACAATAATGAGGCATTGTTTGGCCAGGCGATTTGCTTTCTGCGTCTCCCAGAAAACAAAAATGTCAAAGCCGCTAGGTTAAAGATTTTAACAACACCCGTCCGTACAACGGACTACACCAAGCAATATAACATTATTATCTAGTGCAATTTTTTTGAGACAACGATGCTCGAAAATGCATCGACGTGCCAATTTTTAAAACGGTGCATTCACTGACTTGCATCACGGGATGCGCTGATTGATTGAGTGAGCGAAACGAACGAAAATCAGCTTTTGTTATCCAGTGCGTGTGAAAATTGGATTGAACAAACTTAATTCGATGAAAGCATTTCTTGGCCAGTGTGCACAAAATTGGGATTGAAGAAACTTAATTCGGTGAAACATGGACATACACATGAGCGACCAAACCGTACCATTGTAGCAAACGGTGGATTCAAGACCAGCCGTGCATAGCACGGGCTTCCTCTAGTTCCAACATAAACCATCAGTTTAAGAAAATACTCATGAAAAGAAATTAAAGAAAATGGAAATGCGCCAAGTTTGCTGGTTAATACGGGGTAACCTTGGCGGCCCTACCCTGGTTGAATGATCTCATTACTTTCAATGGCCCTTCTTGGAGACTTGGTGCAAATTATGGTAATAAAGTTGGTCGATTTGAAAGAAGACGAGACTTCTCCGTGGTGCTGTCTGATATCCCAACGTTCATAGTAGTTTCTCAGGTTCCAGCAGTCATCATCTGTGTCAAAGTTTCTTTTAAGCACAGAAGCACAACATTGTGAACAGACATTGTGAACAGCAAAGAAAGAAAAGGTAATAAAGTGGGGCCCGATTGGGGAAGGAGGGACTCGAAAACTAGTTACGTGGTCCTGATTGGAAGTACGTAATGGAAATCCGTGGTAGTTCTACGTTTGACCTGTGATGTCCAACTGGTTCCTGCGCATTACATAAAGCAAGGTTTTGTTCGTTCAATTTTAGTCATGCAGTGCTTTTTTTTCAATCCATTCTCCCCCCCCCCCCCCTGCATTTTCCAGGTTCTCAGGGTTTTACAGAGAACCATCCTGTGTAATAAAAAATAAAATAAAATAAATTAAAAATACGCCATCCTGTGTAATAACGTAAATACTAGTGGGACTAAAAGTTGGCTTTGGCGTTAAGGTACGTTGGATGGCGTCGCACTTCTGGTTAAATTTGTAGAAAACTGAAATAAACGAACGTCAAGGCTGGAACTCAGCCGACATCTGGAGTTTATTTTAACATGGTATGTTGGGAAAGGAAGTCAAAAGGCTTGCCATGAATGACTTACGGCATTTTCTGTGGTTGATGTTGAAAAGAATGTTCGCCTAAAAACCTTTTTGGCTTTCCTTCAGTATAGTAGTCCTAAATTAAAATAGGCCCGACCTGCATAAGCCGAGAAGAGCAGACCCTAAATTGGTTCGCGTTGGTCGAGCAAAAGTAGAGAAGCGAAACCATAGGAAAGCCCAGCACGAGAATTTAGGTTCACGCATGCGTGGGAATTGCCTGTCACACAATTTTATGCACAGTATTTTATATTGCTTTATATTGCATAACAAATTCTTGTACAATGAAAGAGGTCACAATACACCACTGGTCACCCCCAAAGGCCCAGTGCAGCGGGAAGTGCCAGCACTAAACGAACCTGAGGGCACAAGGACATCAGACGCAAGACAGGCCTAAGGGATCAAATTGCAGGGATGCTACCGGTGTGAAAAGATGTGAAAAATGTGAAAAAATGTGAACAACACGAGTGCTGGTGTGAAAAAAAGGCAAAACGCACAAACGAAGTAAAAACAATCAAATTATCCGCCCTAATCTTGCGCCTGGAATTACATATAGGCATGCCTGTGGTTAAAACACACACAAAAAAATGGTTGGTTTACGAGCGGAGTCGCTTTGAAGTCGCTTTCGGACTCTTGAATGAAATTACAGAGAAATTACAATGGTTACTGGAAAAAAACATTTTTATTAAAGAAATATAAAACTGGTGATAGATGAAAACAAAGAAATAGTGATACAAAAATGAAAGTAGGTATGTGAAAAAATGAAAAGCATGTGTGAAAAATGTGAAAAAATAAAAAGTGGGATTGGGAAAAAATGTGAAAAAAACTGGTACTCCCGGCAGCACCCCTGAGTTGATAAACGCCAGGACGATGGAGATGAATATATGAGGGTCCCATGTCCCAACGAACCAAGGCCTATCGTGTAACGGCGTCAGGAAGTAAGCTCTGCCAAAGGCCAACAGGGAAATAGAGGACTGGCAAGTTCTGCCACTCTAATACTTCAACCTGACGAAGTCCCAGTAATCCATTTGAGAGTTAGCCTGCTGCAATTCCAACGGTAACGACATTTCGGTCATGTGATTATAATTTTAATGTTCTACATTTGGTCTTCAAAAAACTATGTAAATTAATCATGGCATTCAGCCAAACCACAATAGTCAGGCCAGCTTGTGGCAAGCCTTTTGACTTCCTTTTACCTATTAAATATCCTGAACCACTACCGACTCAATTCATTTTTTATTCATGCCACATCCAAAGTTAGTTTCCCCAGGAGTGGCATAAAGGAAAAATCTCTAAAATTATTTTCCCATGTTCTACCGCTCGTTCTGAGTCGCGACCTCATGCAGCTAATTGTCAATGAGTGTTTTTTTTAATTTAATTTTGCCTTTGAGGAAAACGACTATATATTAATATTATTTAGCACATAATATTGATTATGTGCTGAATATAGCACTTGTCCAGCGAGTAATCCAAGCATGTGTCAGTTCGCAAGCAGTAGCGTTTCAACGACGTTATAAAGCAGAAAGAAATTTTGTTTCTTTAGCATAGGTCGACTGGGCAGTCCCCACCAAAAGAGTGCAATAATTTTCATGAGTTTTCCAAGTTTTCCAGAGTAGTTGAGAGTGAATTCTGTTTGCCATAATTTCAGGACGGACATTCTTTACACATTTTAATAGTTTTACTTGTTTACAGGAACTGGCAGCGCAAAAGAATGGCCAGATTTAATAAACTTTCAGGATTCAGTACACAAATATAAGGACGACATTTTTTTTATCGCATTGTCTTAACATATTGTGTTTAATGCATTAAGGCCTACGCCTAAAAGTGTGGTTTGTTTTATTTGTCCCGAGTTTTCCAGGATTTTTTGGTAAAATTTTGAAACTTTAAAAGAGGAAGGGGACTTAATCTCGCTTAGCATTGCTGGTCATGGCCACCCAAATTTTCTGTGAGCCCCCCCCCCCCCCCCACTTTTCTGTGGAATAATTAATAAGTTTAGTGCTCGTGGGCAAGGATTTGGTTTTTTATTACGTTTTTGCTTTTTGTGAACTTTTCATTTAGTAACACCATGGGGTACGACCCTGTCAGTAGAGTTCCTACCTCCGTAAGCCAGGTCCTGTGTGCAATTGAACATACAGAACGCCCTTTTTGCAGTTTTAATTTTTCGCCTGGATCCCTTGCACACGGCCCTATAGGGGCAGTAACCACACGTGCTTCCCCCTCTGGTAAGCCAAGTTGCTGGTGAAACATAATATTTTGCAATGTTAAAATCAACTGGGCTGGAAGTGAAATCCACAGCTTCTGTCCGGATGACCTTTTGACATGCGATGGAATACAAAGTGAAGGTTAAACCTTGGATACCCCCACGTCATACTCTCTTTCTTCCCTATCTCCTCCAAAGTGACGGTAGGTGACTTTGTCCTTTAGTGACTCAAAGTGACGGTAAGTCACGCTGATGTGAACTTCCTTTCCAGGAGCTTGGGAGAGACACTGCTTTTTAATAGCAATGGAAATTTCGAAAGGCATGATTGCAACCAGGAGCTTATAAACGCATATACACCCGTAGGACGTCGGAATATCCAAGTTTAACTTTCGCTTCATATTCCACCATTTGCATAAGGCCATCTGGGGGGGGGGGGGAAATGAGGCTTAATGGCGCGTCGACAGCTTGGTCATTAGCGCCAACCTCAGTCACAGTGCAGTGGTCTGGGTTGCTACTGCACCACACATTACAGAGATATTATTCAAACCCCTAACCTAAATCTTGTCATACATCTAGGAGAGATGCTCCGGGTTTCACTTCCGGGCTCCAGGCCAGTGGATTTGGCATCAAAAGATTCTTATTTTTCCAAAGCAACGTGAAAGGAATTGGCGCGGAGTGGAGGCAAAACACTTGATTTCTCCCCGAGTCGGCGTTTGCTTGAAGAAGCCATCTCTTCCCCAGCTTCAAGTCATTTCAACCCCTTTGCCGCATTCTTGGCATTTTTGGTGTGATCGTAGCAACAGTCGTATTTTAAACACTTATTTATTAGCCACTATCCGTGAAAATAGTTACTACAAGTCGTTCAACAATTGACCGTGGGGGGGGGGGGGGGGAGTCCTGAACCATCACACACGAGAGATGGTACATGCGGTCATATTATCGCAGACCAGGGCTCTATTACAGAACCGGCCGGTTCTTGGATGATAAATAACAAACATGGCTGGGTTGGGCAATATGGCCGCCGAAAACGCCACTTATGCGATTGATTTGTTCTTTTGCCGCTTTCTGTCAACGAAGGGAAACACTGGCAGTACAAAATGCTAACATTCCTTCCTTTGCAACACTTTCTGGATACACGAACGTGTCCTTTTTTTTTCCAAGCATAGAGAAATATCGTAACTGTGGCTGAGCAATAATAAAAATACATTTATAGATAATACAAATTTGTAACACAAATCTACGCAAAAATTAAAATTATGATTTTAAAAACTGCCACCAGCTGCTAATAGATGTCGTGACTCACCGTACAGAGATGCTATTAATAATTTTAATAATATACGCGGCCAAGGGCGTCCCATGAGGCAGGAAAGAAGCAGAATCAGAGAGAGGTAGCTGTCTTGTCATACATTTTTTCCCCAGAAATATGGGCAGGTTGCCCTGGCAAGATGTTCGGGAAAGGTGTTCCAGTTCGTCACAACTCTGTTGGAGAAGAATTGGTGTCTGGTTTGAGTTCTAGAATACTCTTTCTGCAGTCTAAACGAGTGTCCTCTAGTGTGGGAGAGGCTCATCTTGAATAGGTCACCTGGATTCCTTTTGTCAAGACGGTTCATAATCTTAAATGTTTCCAGGTCACCTCTGTTTCTGCGATCAACAAGGGTGGGGATACCCAGGATCTTAAGTCGTTGGTCATAGGGTAAGCAACGCAGAGACGGAATCGATCTAGTAGCACGATGTTGAACAGCCTCAAGTACTTGACAGTTTTTGATTAAATAAGGATTCCGCACGCAAGCAGCATAGTCAAGATGGGGTCTGACATATGTGGTATAAAGGATTCTCAAAGTACGGGGATTGAGAAAACGAATAGTTTGTACGATGGAACCAAGGACGCGGTTAGCCTTCTTCGCTGCTGCAATGCACTGAGTGCTAACTTTCAGGTCCCTGGTGAAAGTCACCTCCAAAGAACGGATCGACTCGACCGGAGCAATAGTTCTGTTATTGATAGTATACTGGAACTGTTGGTTGAGGAACCCAACATGCATTACCTCGCATTTGTTGACGTTGAAGGTAAAGCTTATTTTTGGACATCCAGGTGTTTCGCATCATCAGCAAACAGGTTGCAATAGCTGGTAACATCATTGATCATATCATAAATGAGGAACTAGACAGGTCCAAACACAGTTTCCTGGGGAACACCGCTGGTGACACTTGTCCACGTAGAATAATAACCGTTGATCACGACACACTGCCGGCGATCCGTCACAAAGCCGATGATCCAGTCCAACAGCCTACCAGAGACACAGGCACTCGCAAGTTTAGAGTAAAGAATATTGTGAGATATAGAGTCGAATGCTTTAGAGATGTCAAGTGCAATGATGTCGCATGGGACGCCCCAGTCAAAACATTCAGTCCAGTAGTCAGTGGCCTCCATGAGATTGGAGACGCATGAAAGGCCTCTTCTAAAGCCATGTTGTCTAGGGGAAATAAAGTTGATGTCGTCTAAGTAATCACACAGCTGATCCTTCACACAATGCGCTCCAAAACCTTACACACTGGGGAAGTTAAACTAATCGGACGGTTGTTTGAGGTAAGCTTCCTGTCACCAGCCTTGAAAACGGGCACAATGAATACTTCTCTCCAATCATCAGGAACCTGACTGGAATCAATGAATGCACGAAAAATGATCTGAAGGGGGGCTGCCAGGGAGTCAGTACAGTGATGAAGTAAGGCAGGGTAGACCCTATCCGGATCAGCAGCATTGTTAGGTGAGGTAAGACATAGGAATTGCTTGATAAGGTTGTGATTGATGTTAATATTTCCAACGCCTAACCCAGGGTCAAGATTGTAGTCGGTTTGGTCAATGGAAGCATCGTCCCGGTGTAAGGTAGAAGTAAACTGGTTGTTCATAGTTTCAGCAATTGTCTCCCTATCACAAGAGAACCCACCGCCGGCAACGTTAATGCACCCAATGGTACAGTGTTGTCTTCTGCGAGTGTAAGAACAGAGTAGCTTAGGGTTTTCTTTACATTGAGCCACAATCTTAGACTCAAAGGATGTACGAGCAGTGTCGACAGTAGAACAAACAAAGTTTCTGGCCTGGCAGTAGTTAAGCCAGTTAGTAGGAGTTGGATAGCGTTTGTAAGTAGTTCATTTCCTTTTCTTTCTATTGATTGCGGTTTTCATCTTGCTGTTCATCCAAATTGGTTGATTGTGACTCCTTCTGTAAGTCTTTTCAGGGATATAAAAAAGCAGTTATGTTGTTTAAGAGATCACGGAGGATAACCCACATTTCGTTGCAGGGCAAGTCTTGGAATTCAACTGTAGAATCGATGCAGTCGATGATGTTATTAAGCAATTCATAGCCGGCATCCTGGAACCAGGACCGAGGATCGGCATGAGGACGAGGGACTCTTTTTGTGTCGACAGCCCCAAGAGATGACAGCGTGGTCGGACTTCCCGAGAGGGGGGAGGTAAGTCGTTACATAAGAACGTTCGTAGACGTCAAGAGAAGATCAAGCTGCGAAGGGGTCTGATTACTGCAGAATCTATTAGGCTGAGTGATATGTTGTTCCAAGAAAAAGTCACCGACAACTCTGATGAAATCGTTGCTTTTGGCGTCGCCAGCGGTGCCATAACGTTCCTCCCGTGCGATCCCATGGAAGTTAAAATCACCACAGAGAATAATGGTTCCACAATTTGAAGCCTGTAAATTTTCGGTCATCATGTCAATGAAGGCCTGGTGGGAATTTGGGTGTAGCAAGTTGTTCGGAGCGCGGTACGCACAGCTAATCGAGATAGTACTAACATCAGTGTCCATCGTACACCAAATCGCCTCCCAGTCCTCGTGGTCACTGACACACCTGGTAGTGACAGCAAGATTAAGGCTTTTGTGAGCAGAGATTAGAACGCCTCCTTTGTTCCTAAATGAGCGGTTAGCTCTAGCACAGTCAAAATCGTCATCGATCACAAGGTCAATATCAGAAGGGGAGAGGTGGGTCTCCGAGATGCAAATGATTTGTGGGAGAATGTTACTGCACCACACGAGAAGTTCATCCCACTTGCTTTTCAGTCCTTCGACATTAGAGTATAGAAATGTTAACTCGCTCATAGCAGTATCAAAGCGGGCAATTAGTGGCCTTTGTCTGACTTGGCGCTGCTAGCCGAACCATTCTCCGATGGTGCTTCCAAAGTTTTATCTTTGTTGTTTGGGCTTGAGCACTTGATTTTGGTGGAGTTAAGTTCAGGTGATAAAGGGGCAGCTGGCTTAGATGGTTGGTAGGGCCTCATCAGCCGTCAAGGAATGGCATAACGACGACACCACTGGGCCAATGATCCGTCTTACTGATTCTCTTGTAGTCGTCATTAGCAGCTTCAAAACAAAATGAGGCATAAGTCTGGTGTTTAGTAGCAAGTTTCGTAACTCTTGTCTTAATGCCAGTTTTTTTCAAGATAAGTGATGTGATAAATATTTCATCAGTTTGTGGTTTAAAACGACTGACAAAAAGTTTGCTAATGATAGAGTTTTCTGTAGTCTTAAGCCGGGGACAAGGTTGGGATTAGCTTGGTCAATTCCCGAATAGACCTCTCGAAGAAATGGCCAGTCGTGGCAGCCATTTTGTGTACTCCCTTAATATTGTTGTAGGTCGGGCCGGATAGTTTTCTGCCCATGCGCAGACACTCCTTCGTTGATCCCTGCAGTCCTTCCTTTGTGCCGTCCTGCTAGAACTAATAACATTTTTCTTTTTAGGCCGTACAACAAAAGATGCTGGATCCGTAATGTCAAAACGACGTGAAACAAAAAGTTACTCACGAGTTTTTCGACAAACGACACGTCGAATCGTGATGACGTATATTTGTCATATGACAGGAGATTCGGCAAGGTAAGAAAGCGAACGAAAACTCCTCTCAGTATACCTTCCCTTTCTGTATCCCTTGGATCAACGTTATCTTTGTGGGAGAGTGGATTGCATCTAAAGCGCCACCTTCCTGTAGGGGATTTTCGTGTAATCAGAAACGAGGCGCTTCATTTCGTTTTCCAGAACCGTGCCTGCTTGCCTGAGGGCTCCTTCTTTCTCCCTCTTCTCCATTTTTTCTGCCTTTCTATCTATCCTTTTCTTTTTTCCGTTCGTTTTTTCTTTTATTCCCCAAACCGTCCCTTCTTTTCTTGTTTTGCGAGCAATTGGCGAACGCTGCTGTCTGGCGGTGGACAACGTGTCACGCAGGCGCAATACGCAATCAGCACTTCCGGTTAGACCACGTGTAATTGTGTGCAAGCAACAGCGACCCACGTAGCGTCTACTTCTGGTGTGTCACTGTAACCAGGGTTTTCTCTCTCCCCCTTCACCCGCCCCCCTCCCCACTCTCTCTTATTCCCCCTAAGCAATTCAACAAATCGACGGAAATGGGCAGAAACATCTAGAATACTAAAGAGCG
>JAHWFP010054172.1:0-10447 GCA_023313725.1 Lithobius niger | reverse complement strand
CCGAAGTGCTTGCGACCCGTATATAAAAGACCGATTTTAAATCAATTTTGTCGTGACGTATGTGGTGAGATGTCGTTTCCTGCCATTCCTTGCTCTTCCCCTTCCCCCCACGAACCCCCTACCTTTTTTTTTTGTTTTTTGTTTTATGAGTCGAGGGAATCTAGGTACCTAGTTATCAATTTTACACGACTCTTGCTTAAAAAAAAAAGACAATATCAAAGACAGTTTATTCAATTTTTCCCCCCAGAAAGTGCATCTGCGTGGATTTGATGGTTATGCCGGTTTGGCATATTGAGTTCAAAAGCGATCCACGAATGCTACTTTGGTCAGTACTTCGGTTTGAAATGTGTTGTTCAGTTGTTAATGTTGCAGATAGGCCTTTGGTGGCTTACCCGAGAAAACTGAAATTATGGGATTTGGGCGGCAATGACAGTGACATTCTGGTATGCTGCCACCAGTCGTCTACCGCGAACACAACTGACTTTTGACTAAATGTTGCATAAAAGAAGATCCGACGAGCTGAAGAACAATCTTGCCTTTATTGAACGACCGAGCAAGAATTGGGGTTTCAGTGACACTCAATAATTACACCTCGTCAAAGACTTAGGTATCTGGATCGCAGCAGACCTAAAGTTCTCTACTCATTGTAGTAATATTGTCAAATTGTCAAACCAACGTTTGGTTTTAATCAGGCATTGTTTAACATCCGGTGACCCGCAAATTTTAATCAAGGCTTACAAGGTGTACGTCTTGCCTCTCATGGAATATGCGAGCCAGGTATGGGCCCCACACTCGGTTAAAGACATTATTAATGTTGAAGGGTTTCAGAGACGTTTTACCAAGTTCTCATGAGGTTACAGAGAACTGTCTTATAAAGATAGGGTTCCGCATGCTAAGCTGGATTTCCTTGAGCTGCGACGCCTCAAGGCCGATTTAACCTAAACATTTTTAATCATTCATAACACGATTAATTTTGACTTAACAAACTTTTTCACGCTTCGTGCAGCATCTATAACAAGAGGCCACAAATTTAAGTTGGTAGTTGTTAGAGCTAAATTGGATTGCCGAAGTTTATCTGTACTAATCGTGTGGTGGCAGCTTGGAACAGCTTACCTGCTGATTTCGTTAATGTCACCTTTGTGACTGGGTTCCGACGAAAATTAAACAAATTGGACCTTTCTAAATTTTTACATTGCTTTTAACAATTGTCTTTCAACTTCAGGTCAGGAATCAATGGCACAGAGCCCTTCCTTGGACCGGATTTCTCTTCTCACGTGAATCAAAATTCAAATAATGATAATAATAATAATAAAAAAAAAAAGTAGTAGCTCAAACAACGGTCATATAGAATCACAAAACAATTCAAAGTATTGGAGAGAACAAGTCAGACACGTGCATGGTGTTTTGCCAATTTAGATGGAATAGGTTTGTCTTTAGCATAACTACTAAATAGTTCCAACCAAGCTGGATTAACAGGTATTAAAAGCTAAACGAACTTATATACCGATTTCGAAAGGTTACATTAACGGCAAAGCACGTACCTCTCAGGGAGGTTGCTAATGTCCCAACACGATATAGTCGACACGCTACCAGAATACTATAATGCTAGCCTCAGAAACCGATCTTCTTACTGCCTACGGCCTCCGCTTTCAGAGCCATCACCGTTACTTTTGTTCGTCTGCCACGACTTCCTAGACGCCCTTGAGACGAGATTGAGTCCCGTCGACTCCAGCATAGTGACACGCTACTTTGGATCACGTAAGAGAGATGCCAATAATCGATTGACAAACGTTTATATACTAGCCAAGCGGCTCCCACACGTTCCCGGTCTTTGTGGTGCCGACCGCTGCAACGACAACTACGCATGTGCCCTTGGTGAAGCCAAGCTTAGTCAAAATCCCACCTTCCTATGCGTGACGTCACGTGTAGCTTTTCTGCAGGTCGGCCCCTAACCTCGAGAGAAGGTGATGACGTCACTCCAGACAAGCACCGCCTACCAACTGCCGCTTTAAAGCTGGGAGTTCGTGTACCGTCCTCTTCAAGTTTTCATTTAACGTCCAAAGTATTATTCGGTGCGATTAAGGCTTTGTTTATGGACCGCGCGCAACGCCGGAAAAAACGCTTGGAAAAAAGCCGCGCCCCGCATAGCGGGCCGCGGGAGCCGGGTCTGTTGAGTTGCATTCTAAGATAGGAAAATGGCGGACCACGTACTGCCGCTTACAAGTGGCCACTTCGCTGCTTCCCTTGATGCAAAAGCCTGCACGTAATTTAATAATTGGCACGAGTTTGTTATAATACAACAACCGACAAGCTTCTCGTGCTGTTATTTTGTGTGGCTTGCGCCACATTGTCTTGATTAGCATAACGTCGTATATTGTCGAGTGAGCATCGCGTTTCTCTTTAGGCTTCCGGTAAAAACGGCCATAAACATAAAGGCGATTTGGAGCTCGCGGGACGCGGATACAACAGCCAACACGCGGCTCGGCGAATTGCTTGTTTTTCTACACCGCGTAAGCTTTCGGTGTCCGCTTAGGCATTCGGTTTTCTCCATGAACGCAGCCTTACTTGGCTAATAGGATTATCCTTGGCGGCCTTTCCCTGGTTGAATGATATCACTACTTTGAAAGGCCGACCGTTTTTTGAAACTTGGCGGCTTCTCTTATACCAGTTTGGGTTTTGGGTGGATATCACAACTTTCAGAGGACTGTGAATGAAGAAAAGATCAGGCGGTGTAATCGTGATTTGTACCTTTTTTGTCTGGTGAAATTTTATGTCTAAAATTTTCTCATTCATAATTTTCACCTTTGCTATTGCCCAATTAGCCGTTACGTCAACGAAATTGAACACGGTTTGACGATGATTTCCGTTCGCTTCGTTCACTCATCCCTCCTCACTTGGCCCTACCTCGGTTAACGTTAATCATTCAATCACTTAGTTACCATGGTGTTCAGGAACACATAATTGTCCCTTTTATCGTCGTGGGGCAGATAATTTAGTTTGGATTCGTGTACCGTAACAAAAAACCGACCAAACCTTTGCAAAAAAAGATACTCCGTCTCTTAGTGAACCATTTCCATTTAGAATTTTACTAGCTGTACCCCCGGCGTAACATACGCCGGTCTAGCCGGTTCCCGCATACCTGAGCGAAATACTGTAGTGGGCAAAACGGAATAGAAAGGGTGCCGACTTCCCCCTGCCTTCTCCTCCGAACTCCCCTGCGGCCTACCCAGTTGTATGGTGTGATTTCCCCCCCCTGCTCCCCCCATCCCCGTAACCCCTTTCTCGTCCCGCACCGCCTCCCCCGTCCTCAACCCGGATTCCCCTATTGAGTAGTCGGAATATCGCCATCCCTGCTCCTCCTCCATTTTAACCCCTGCTGATTTGTTTTTTCTGGAAGTAAATGTCTTTTTTCAATGGAGGACGCTCAATTGCCCGTTTCTCTGTTCTGCTACCAAGCGCAATAAATCCAACAACGGTCGTGCATGCAGTGATTGTTACTGAACCAACTTTGAAACTCTTTAAGTCTGCTCTAAGAGGTAGCATTATTAAAGCAATATTTCGATTGTTACTGATTGTTACAGGCCACACCCCTTTGTTTGACATTGTGGGTCGCTCGCCTTCTTTCATTGTAGTGCATAATTCATAATGATGAATTTGCTTGCCCAACCTAAGCGTATTATATATATATATATATATATATATATAGCTTTGTGGTGGCGGCCAAATGCCATGCGCCCCAAAGCTACCCTAGACAATGGCTAATACTATGTGTTAGTGAACCATTCCATTCCATTCTGTATTTTTATTTGAGGCCTGAGCCTAATGCTATGCGCCCCAAACCTAAAAGAAACACAATACACTACACTTCCACAACAACAACAATTGCCAGAAACACTACACAAGCTACAACCAACTAAAAACCAACAGTCCACTTCTCCGCCGCATTTAGGAAATCGTCACTCCACGGAGATACACTCATGACATCCTCCGCCGACGATCCTCCGCACTCCCACCCACCGTCTCTTTCCCACTTTCCCGATGCCCAGTCAGAAACACATTACACTCACCGCAGCAAATTGCACTCGACACCACAATACGTCGCAGCACCACTCCACGTCGCTGCACCACTCCTCAACGAATTTTTTCCACACCACTACACTTACAAGCCGACCCACCTTCTCTCCCCCATCTAGGGAAAGTTCCAGCGGGCCACAATGATACACCGGAAGACCAGAGGATACTAGAGTGCCAACTTCTCCCACAGCAAGGAGACTCTGGGGGGGGGGGGGGAGGGGGGGGGGGGAGGGGGTGGGGGGGGGGGGGGGGGGGGAACAAGGGAGGGGAGGGGGAGAGGAGAGGGAACGGGAACGGGGACCCACAGGGGAGGGCGGGGGAACTAAACCTCTAATCCCGTCTCAACTATAAACACCGCAATCACACGAAGCCTCGCCACAGGGAGAGGACCGTGATCGTGCGACAACAAGTCGGCGTGCGTCGGGAGAGTGTACATCCATGGGGCAAGCCGCCGCCGCTCACCAACAAACCTCCGACATTCGATCAGGACATGCTCTGGAGACTCTATGACTTGACACACAGGGCACAGCAGAGAGCCCATCCACCAATATCGATATCTGTGAGTCCGCAACAACGTGAAGCCAACCCTGAGCCAAGAAACAATGCGTGCATCTCGGTAGGACAGCCTGTCCATATTTGATTTGGAAGTGCATTGAGGATGAACCGAATGCAGGGCCCTGCCATCCTGCGTTGCAGCCCACATCCCCTGCCACTTGACCATTGACCACTGCCGAATGGCTACCCGCCGCCTATGCGCAGAAACCACCGGATACACCTGCGTACAACCAATTCGCACAGCATCACGTGCCAGACCATCAGCAACCTCGTTGCCTGCAGTACCCGAGTGGCCGGAAATCCATAAGAGTGAGGCAACGCCCAAGCGAAGCGCTACCCTGAACTTCCATCCGATGTAGAACACAATGGGTCATGGACATCAAGACGCGCCCAGGAACCCCGTAGGAGCTTGTTGGAGCTTGTAGGAGATAGCAAACAACTCGCACATCGTACTGGATGTCACGTCTTGCACTCTGCGCTGGCACTCGACCTTTAACGAAGGAATGACAACCCCAATAACCCCCATATCCGTCACCTGGTGAAACGAGGCATCACAGAAGACAATACGCTCCGTCTTACAAGGCTGGAAAACTTCCTGCAGCTCATGACACCAAGTCCATGGGCTCAAAGGCCTGGCAGACGCCACAGCATGCAGAGATCCCGACACCTGACACAGCAAGGTGACACCCCGGCCAGCCTCCCCAAGCACACCGCGAGCACGATCACTCAGGGTCGAATAGTCATGCAAAATCCTGCCAACTGAGTCATCCTGTCCTCTGCTGAGGTTACGAAGGCACAGTGCAACCAACAGTTCCCGCGCACACAGCTCAACCGGTGGCTCGTTGCACTCAACGCACAGTGCACTCACCGGCGTAGTGGCAACACAACCGGACACGGCAAGCAAGCACACGTTGACTGCCACTTGCAGTGACTTCTCATGACGCCAGACTCCACACAAAAACGGCAGTGAATAATCCAGGGTCGACCAAACAAATGTACGATACGCCGCCAGAAGTGCACCTCTCATGACTCCCTTGCCTGCTAACTGTCAGAGAATCGCCATTCTCGCTAAGATCTTCTGCTGCACTCTGCTAACTTGCAGATCCCACGTGAGCCTGGAATCCATGACCACTCCCAAATATTTCACACTGTCCTTTAAGCTAACCACCTCTCCGCCTACAACACGACTCACGACCGGCTGCCAGACAGTCTCAGACCTAGAGAACACAACCATCTCTGTTTTGGCCGGCGCCAGTAGGAGCCCACGCTCTTGCAGGAGAGAGCCAACCCTATCCAAAACCCTCCGCACCTCACACGACAACACCGCCAAATTTTGGCCAACAAACCAGAAAGCATCATCGTCGGCATAACAGACGATGTTTGAGTCCGCACCGATTTCCACAAGGACGTCATTGATGGCAACAGCAAACAACGCAGGGCTGAGGCAACTCCCCTGCGGGAGGCCTCGGCACATCGCATCTGTAGAGGACCAATGCTCCCCGACCCGCGTCGCAAACGCACGCTCTCCCAGAAGAGCAACAACCAATTTAACCAGACGCTCACTAACTCCCATCTTATGCAGGGAAGCCTCCACCCAGCGAATAGAGACAGTATCGTAGGCCGCCTTAATATCTAAGAAGACAGCCAGCACGATGTCCCCGCGCATCCAAGCCTCTCTAATGCTGGAGAACAAAAAGAGAACGGCATCCTGGGCACTCCTGTCCGGTCGATAACCAAACTGCACTCCTGCTAGGCATTCGTGGTACTCCAAGTGTCACTCAAGGCGCTTCAAGATCATACGCTCCAACACCTTCCAGACACAGGATAGCAATGCAATAGGCCTATAATTCGTCAGTTGAAACCGATTACTGCCCTGCTTATGCACAGGCACAAGCACAGTGAACAACCATGATGGAGGGACCTGCGCTCCTGCAAGAAGATCACAGAATAAGGGGAGCACGCTGGTGCTCGTGACCGTTAGATCGTCCTTCAAACTAACATAGCTCGCCCCGTCAACTCCCACAGCACTGTAGTCCCTACACTTGCTGAGAGCTGACTGTAGCTCAGCTTGCACCCAAGGCAGATCGCCAACCCGTGACATTGTGAAGCTGGACACAGATGGCGAAGCTGACCCACACGACAGTAAGTACACGCTCGCAAACCTGACATTAAAGGCCTAAGCCACGCTCACCACGCTGGACCTCTCTATTCGGACTCGTTGGACCATAGAACCACTAAATTGCCGACTTGGCGGCGCCAGGACTGAGCCGACGCCAGGCCTGTGTAAGTGAGCGTGAACTGCCCACCTTCTCACAGATTCTATCCCTGAACAACGCCTTTTTACCCCTTATCAGATACTTACTTTCCTCCACAATTCCTTTATATTCCCATCATCTTGCCTCACTCGGGGACCGCTTCCACCTACGGTAGGCCCTCCGTCGGTCACGCACTGCGACAGTGCAGCGATGCGACCACCACTCAGGTCTACCAGCCCTGCGCGGACGCGCAGGACCCCTGAGACGCGTCCGAGACAGCTGCCCCACCCAATGCGCAAAAACTCCATCACCAACAATTGGCTGTCTGCGCCTCATAGGACTCACGGAGGCAGAGGCTGGGACAGAGAAATCGCGGGAGATCCCCTCAGGATCACTGGGAGATAATCACTGCCCCGCAAATCATCCGACACATTACCACAAAACTGATCAGCAATACTCGGAGAACACAG
This sequence comes from Lithobius niger, assembly GCA_023313725.1. Lineage (NCBI taxonomy): Eukaryota > Metazoa > Arthropoda > Chilopoda > Lithobiomorpha > Lithobiidae > Lithobius > Lithobius niger. Next base: position 3,093 of record JAHWFP010054172.1, on the reverse strand, counting down.
AAAAGAATCTAACACTGACTCCTGGATTCTACCACGCTGCCAGCGCACAAAGGTTGGGGAACCATCATGAACAATTCGTAGGCCAGTAGCGTGAACGGTCTCGGCCTGCTTGCGCCCCTTGGTATCTACGTGCAATGAACCCCAGTCATAGTGGTGACCATCAAAGTCACCACTAATAATCACCGGAGCCGGAAACTGGTTTAGCTATGCAGTCCATTCGACAGTGGTTGGACGCCCCGTCGCGTGGAGGAACACCACAGACACCCAGTCAGTACCCATCCACACCTTCACAGCTACAGCATCAACCCCAGCTACCTCAAAGCTAACATCCATGTGTAAATACGGGACCGCCCACTTAATGAGAACACCAACCCCGCCCCCGGAATGTACAAAAAAGCTCCCCCAAGAAGCTGCATCTAAGCCACGCAAGTCCACAGCCTCCTGCACCCCTAATATGCTAGCATGCCGCAGCAACTGCTCCAGTTCCTCCAACTTCCCCGACAATCCCCGCAAATTCCACGTGATTAGGTCATACTGATCGAATGGGGTAGTTATGTTAGACTAGGGCCCCCTATCCCACCGGGTCCCCACTATCACCAACCCGACAGACGCCAGCACTACTACCACTGCTAAGACTCAGTGTGAACACCTCATACCTCGCTCTCATCCTGCGAAACACTTGCTGGGTCATGTTGCTGAAGATCCAAATTGTGCTATCCCGCAGCAACATTTGCAGCCACCACGCCGTTTTCCACCACTCCTTCGCCGAGCATTGAGACCTCATCAGAGCCAGACACAACTTCTTAAATTTCGGCAACAGCAACGAGCTCCTCCGCCATCTCATATTCCAAACTTGGTTGCATTGTCACGACCACCTGTGATGCCGGGTCGCCTCGGCAACTGTTGGAGGCCGGGAGTTCTTTCTCTTATGGCCGCCCCTCTTCCGCTTCACCGGTGGGGTGATCCACGGCCCATCGCTCTCCTGGCTGTCCTGATTGCATGATGGACCATGTTGTGCACGAAATCCATCTCCGGAAGAAGTCTTGTCTAAGGCCTTGGAGCCTCCCGGGCGCACATCATTCGTCACCACCAAACACGGGGCACTAGTGCTGAGGGTGCTGTGCTCCAGGCTTGCATTACGCAGCTGCAAAGGACGGTCTTGTGAATACCGTAGGGTCTGCACCTGAGGTACCGGCGGCACCTCAAGTGCTCTCAAATCAGCCAATCGCTTCGCTTCTTGCAGATGCGGGCAGAGTTGGCGCGGGTCGCGCCAAACACCGCAGGCTTCACAAGCGATGGCTACGCACGCGTGCCAGAAGTGCCCACGGGCCGAACGACGGAGGCACTTTGGGGCCCGATCACCTACTATAAGTAACATCTGTATACCCTTGATTACGGCAACGTTAGGCACCTCGTCAATTGAAATGCCTTCTCTGAGGCGCAGGGTTACCTGGCGCATTCCCGTTTGACATATGGGCTTGCCTCTAACATATAGTTTCTCATAGGAATGCCGCTCCAGTACTGCTATTTTGCCGAATCCCACAGCTATCTCCTGGGGTGTGATGCCCACCGGTAACCAGTGCAGGCGTGCCTGCACAGTCTGCTCATGCAGATCGTATAGTTCGGCCTGATGGCCATTAATCACTATTTCTGCTTTCAACAACTTCAGCTTCGCTGCACACGTGCTCAGCACGACTTCAAACGTGTGTGCCGCCCGTAGGGTATTCACATGAGTTATCTCTCCAACTCCGACAACATGTTCCACTGCAAAGTATATTTGAGTTGCTGGGTAAGGCTTATCACCTGGGTGACAAATTATTACTACTGACCTTGGCATCTGGACATTAGAGAGACCTCCCCCACAAAGTTTCTTAAGCGCTTGGAGACTCTTCTTCTTCTTCCGCTGCTTCACAGTGTCCCCTGCAACTTCTGAATCTGCCTCACTGTCACTCCAATTACCTCCTCCGGCTGCTTCACTGAATAGCTTCGTCACCGTCCTGACAGCAGCCACTCTGCCTTTCTCATTCTCCTGCTCAGACGCCTGTCTGTGGCCGCCATCTTGTTTCTCTCTTCCACCATCTTGACTTGTAGAGGTAACCCTAACATTGGTTGTCACTCCATGACTTCTCACCCATACTTCTGAAATCCCATGCTTTTCCGCTTCTCTCATTACCTGCACATAGGTCTCATCTGAAACCAGACCAAAATTAACCTCGCTGTTGGTCAGCACCCTTGATCGTGTCAAATCTCTCAGCAACGTCTCCACATCGACATCACTCTCCATTGCAACAACAATGAATTCTGACAATAAGGTACTGAAACCATACGCGTGAACACTTAAGCATGCGATAATCTACTGTTGGATGACAATACAAACAATGGTTACAACAATAATTTTGCACTAACGAGCCACTTCAGGGCCACGTGCTTCTAGCTGCAGCCCCCATTTTAGAAAAAGGCACTTCCCAATATGATGCTTTACCTGTCTGCCGAAATTTAGATCTGGGAACTTTCCCTATGAGAATTAACATGGGAGCCTGCGGACTAGATACTAGTTACTAGTTGCTAGTTACTAGTTACTAGTCACCAGTAACACAAATTCAACGTTATTGAGGACACTTTTTTTCCATGAAGGACACGTTCCCACATGTTTGTGTTGACGGTTTCTTCGTTACTGAACCCAAGACACCTGATTCAAACGATTTACAAAGGTTTCTACCGCATGGGGAATTTACACCAGTATGCTGAAATCAGGTATAATGGCTGATTCCCACCAAAATCGGAATCGGAATCGAATCGGAAAAGGAAGGCAAAGTGCACAAATGTGCATGCTCAGACGCTTTCCGATAACTTTTCCGTTCCGAAATGCGCCCGACTGCTGGTTAGCTTTTCGATTCGTTCCGTTTTGAAGTGCATATCGGTTAGCCAGTTGCCTCGCTCCTACAAGGCACGTGACACTAAGGTCACACAACCCGGTCGCTTTGAAACTTGACTGAAGAAGTGCGCTAATAGCGCGGTTAAAAAGAGCAAACTGCCGCGATGATCGTTAAAACACGCATTCGTGGCCGTTATACTACGCAGTAGGACTATCAG
>JAHWFP010054171.1:20608-34735 GCA_023313725.1 Lithobius niger | reverse complement strand
AGGGTATTGGAAAGACGACTTGTACCCCACAAATATTTCTTCAACCGAGGACTAAGGAACCAGTCAAGCTGCTGGGCAGGCCCTCCTTTTGCAGAAGTGATGAGCCTGAGTGGAGCTCCCTCTTTATGGATTTTAACCTGGGCAAACACCTGGGGTAGCTTCGAGTCAGGATCAGGCCGGAGCCTGGTTCCTTGAATTTCAGAGATCAGGCCATCATTGACAAGTTGGGCAATGTTCGTGGTGAGGCTCTGGTGGAATCTGTTACCAAGATTATAGAGCACAGGGGTGTACAGTCCTGAATTTCGGAGTTCTTCGAGCACTTTGGAATCGTACTCAATCCTGTCCATGACGATGGTGGAGTTTGCCTTGTCGGCCCTTGTGACCACAATCTTATCATTGTCTCGCAGAGATCGGAGTGCAAGAACCTGTGCAGGGGTCAAGTTGTCCTTCTGCTGAGTGCTGTTAGTCAGAGCAGCAAGGTGGAGTTCACGGGCTACGGCCGGTGCCCATTGGAAACGCTCAATGAGCAGCTGAACGTCCGCAGCCATGTTGGTTTCATGCTTAACACGATCACACTTGAGCACTGGAATGAACTTAAGATCAAGGGAAAGAACCTCTTTTTCAGCGTTGTTCAGGGTGTGCGAGGAGAGGTTGACTAGCCAGGGGTTGGTATCTGGCTGGATCATTCCGGGTAATTCGACAGTCACCGAGGTAGGGTGCTCGCACGGTGGAGGGGCTTGTTGGATGGCGCACAAGTCGGTTTGAGTAAGAGTTTGCACTGATGGAGGGTTGTGCTCAGAGCTCAGTGCGGCAGCAACAGGTCGCAAGGAATTGGCAAGAGGGGGGAGGACAGGAGAGGAGGGGGGAGGAGGAGTGGAGGGAGGAGGGGCGCACGTCTGAGGATGAGGGAGGGGGAGCAACTGGTGTTGGTGTCAAGCTACAAGGACTTCCATGAGGTGAAGGTCCTGACAAAGGGGAGGTGGGAGGTGGAGGGAGGGGGAAGGGAAAAGGGAGGAGGAGGTGGAAGGGTTCGGAGTTCAGCGGCCAGTCTCGGGGAGCTACTGGGAAACAACTGGACAAGTTCAGCTGTACTGACAAGGGATTGGCCTGAGAAGGAAGGAGTGGGGAGGAGGAGAGGGAAGGGAGGGGGAGGGGGGGGGGGTTGGGACGAGGGGGAGAAGGAGGAGGGTCAGGCAACAAGTTGCAAGGAAACCAAGAAGAATGGCCAGAAAGGTGCATGTGCACAGACAAGGACCTAGCAGGTGGGGGGAGGAAGGAGGGAGGGGAGAGGGGAGAGGGGGAGGAGGAGCTGGGGAGGGAGGGAGGAGGAGGGGCCCAAAAACGGCCAAGGAACACTGGTCACATCGGGTATCAGAGGGGAGGCTCGAGAATCGACAACACTATCAAGCACAGTCTAGGTTGCAGCAATAGTTTCAGTTTCGTTTGCAGTAATAGTTTCAGTTTCGATTGTCGCTCCCGTTTCAATTTCTTCTACAGTAACGGTTTGAGTTTCGGTTCGTGGAAAGGAAAACACATCGGACAAAACAGAAGCATGTGAATCAAGGTAGGATGGGACTCGTGGTGCACTGAAGGGGTCAACTCGGAAGGCATAAGAGAGGGGGTGAATGCCAATACATTGCAATTTTGCAAGGTGTTTGGTCTCAAGTTTAAATCTCTCCTTGTGGCAAACAAACTCGAGTTGTGTAACCAAACCACGTAGGTGAACAGGCTGCAAAACGGACTGCGTGGTGCGTGCAAGTTCGCGACGTTTGAGATCGAGTGATTTAACAATACGATGGCACTCGGGAATGCGGTCAGAAACAAACAATTTCGTAGCGTGGGCTGCAATTTGTTTTCCTCTCTCGGTACCAGTTTTAGGCTTAACCTTCATTGATGGAGTAAAAATTCCTTCCCAGCGGCAAGCAATATTAAATTTGAGATGGCAGTGGAATTTCACAAGGTTCAAACACGTCTTCTCAAGTTTTCTGACGATGTTCTGACGAAAGGCTCATTGTTTTACTTGGTAACAGAAATTAATTAAACATGGTACGCTATTTACCAAATTTGTCCCTTGATTGTCACAAATCAAGGTGCGAATTTTCGGTGGTTTTTATCTTTTAGACAGGTCTCCACCTTCCTCAGGCACTTCGAGCGTTGAACGCCTTTTGACTTGGAGAAACGGGAGGTTGTTTTGAATTTCCCGCACGTGTTTGTGCTTCCGGTTTGGGAGGAGGGATAAGATGCGGCGAGCAGTGGCTCCATCTGTGGAGCTTGATAGGAGGGAGGAGCGCTTTCCCCTTGCAATTCCACTTGGTAACAGATTCCACCAGAGCCACACCACGAACATTGCCCAACTTGTCAATGATGGCCTGATCTCTGAAATTCAAGGAACCAGGCTCCGGCCTGATCCTGACTCGAAGCTACCCCAGGTGTTTGACCAGGTTAAAATCCATAAAGAGGGAGCTCCACTCAGGCTCATCACTTCTGCAAAAGGAGGGCCTGCCCAGCGGCTTGACTGGTTTTAGTCCTCGGTTGAAGAAATATTTGTGGGGTACGAATCGTCTTTCCAATACCCTCCAATTCACGAAAATCCTCAGCCAGCTTCGTCTCCAACCTGGAGACCTCCTCACATCCTTTAATGTCCGTGCGTTGTTCCCAAGTCTTAGCCACAAGCTCATTCTGGAGATGTTCGACCAATCTGCCCGTAAACTCGATATTGATGACAGAGCATTTGAGCTGGACAGATGCATCCTCAAGACCCTCCTGTCAAACATCTTTGTGAGTTTCCGCGAAGAGTCATTCCAACAGACCCGAGGCACCCCCATGGGGTACTCTAGTTCACCGTGCCTGGCGGAAATTGTGCTTCAGTTTCTAGATGCCCACGTTTTGTCCTCTCACCCCGAACTTCGAGTGTGGACTAGATATATTGATGATACCTTCACTGCGCTTCCCGAAGACCGTCTTGAACCTGTCAAGCATAACTTGAACAACTGGAGCAGCTGTCTTGAGTTTACGTCGGAGGTTGAGCAACATGGATGCCTTCCTTTTCTAGACGTTCTAGTCCATCGACGAGGCAACTCCGTTGTCTGGGAACCGTACACCAAGCCTACCCAGAGCACTAGGATGATTCCATTCCACTCCGGGCATCCCAAGTCACAACTCCTCGCTGTGCTCGATAACGAGATGGTAAGGGTCAAGTATCGAACGATGTCCAACGCAGATGCAACCAAGACTTCCTCCAAGCCAAGGAGAAATTTCTTAATCTAGGTTTTCCTGCCCGCCTGATTAATAAGGCCATCGCTAAGGCTAGGAGATGGTGGGAAAACCGTTCTCCAGTCATGCAGTCCCCAGCGCCTTTCCAAGTTGTGTCCTATTGCCCCAGCAAGGGAGATCGTGTGAAGCGAATCCTCTCCCGTGGAGGTGTCCGGTGTTTTTTCGCAACCCCCCGAATGTGAAATCACTGCTGTAACCAAAGAAGAAGCAGACCCACACCCCAGCTCCTTCGCCGACGCCTCCACCACCTCCAGATACTGGGCCACCGCACCCTCCTGCTACTACCCCTTCTCCTCGAGGAACCTCTGCCAGGACCAAGGGAACTTTCTCTGGAGCTACGTGGGTCAACCATCGATACAACACTAGTTCTCAGAGCAAGAACGTCGGTCCTATGATTCCACCGACTTGCCAGGAACTACACCTAACAACGGACACCACAACTGCCTCTCTTCCCCCCTCGGATGACCCCGAGGTTCTCTGCAGCCTCCCGCAGAACAAGGCAGCGGAATATGCTATCCCGTGCTCGGACTGCGACGCCATCTATGTGGGCGAAACCAAACGTCGAATTAGCACCCGAGTTCGAGAACACATGAAGGCTGTGGAGAAACGGAAAGCCAAACAAAGTGCTGTTGCTGCTCACCACATCTCCAAAAATCACGAAATTGCTTGGAAGAGAACCACAATGCTTCTGAAATCTGACACACAGTCTGAGCCACATCTTCGAGCTTTGGAAAGCATCTCCATCCATCACTTCCAGAATGCCAAAAAAAAATCTCTTATGAACAACCAAGAAGCCTCACATTGCGATGTCAATCGGATTATTACACCACGATTGAATTGCAAGTGGAAAGCGCTCCTCCCTCCTATCTCTTCCCAAGATCCACAGATGGAGCCACTGCTCGCCGCATCTTATCCCTCCTCCCAAACCGGAAGCACAAACACGTGCGGGAAATTCAAAACAACTTCCCGTTTCTCCAAGTCAAAAGGCGTTCAACGCTCGAAGTGCCTGAGGAAGGTGGGAGATCTGTCTAAAAGATAAAAACCACCGAAAATTCGCACCTTGATTTGTGATAATCAAGGGACAATTTTGGTAAATAGCGTACCATGTTTAATTAATTAGTGTATTGGAGTTGCGCCGTTTATTTTGTGCGACCGGAAGTGTGGGTTCCGTTTATGCTATCGAAAGTAGCGTTCGTCGGCTTGAGGCACTCGCCCGCTTGCAACCGCCATGTAACATGTAAATGTCCCGTCCTGTAAATATGTACATAGGAGAATTAGTAACAATGAATTAAATATATAAGAAGCAACTTAATTCCTGGCATGGTTCCTCTAAGTATACAACACGACACGATTAATTGCTAGATTTAACTAATTAAGAAAACCACTTATTACTTAAAATCAGGACTGCAGTTAACCTTAGCCTACGATTAGGACAAATGACTCTCTGTTACGCATACTGGGCCAGTAGTACAAGTGTGCCGTTTCCTGGAAAGTAAAAACTGCCACCTAGACATGTAATTTAAGGATCAAAACCCATCTTGATGTCGGCTAGGCTACAAACACCTCGACAGTCGTAGCTTCGGCCGCTACAGTTTGCCAAACATATTAACCTGATAATTTAGCATTATCAGTAGACCTCATCAAGCGTGGTGGCGGGCACCGGCCTGATGGGGCGCCCCGGGTTGCAAGCAGGCTCCCCCAAATAAAAATGTGCACTTTATTCAGAACAGAGTGATGAAACAGGAATTTGGATCTCTTTCGTAGGGTTTGGTGGCCCTGAAAAAGACCGTTGTTTCTTTATGAGGATTCTTGCTTCCTTCTATGGATGGCTTGCTTCTGCTTCGTTCTGACTGTGCTTAAGGGGGCTTGACCACAGTTCTGGCTGCGACGATTGGTCCCAGCCGGTGTAGTCCTTTTTCTTCTCTTGACATGTTTCTCAGGTAGTGTGAGGTGATTGTCGTTGAGTGTCGCCAAGACGCGGCTTGTAGGATTTCCTCTATTGGGGTGGCGTTATGATGTGCCCATGAAGTGGAGATTGTTCTAACCTCGTGTGCTGTTGCTCTCTCCCTGCTTAGGTTGGCTTTGTCTTCTGCAGTGTCGATTGTTTTCTTAATCCAGCGGGAAATCATGGTGGCTGAAGTTTCTCCTGTTTGTTGGTCAACAGGTAGAAAAAGTTGGTTTCTGCCTCTTCAGATGTCTTCGTGTTGAGTTCTTGTGAGGTAGAAACGTAGTGCTCATACACGACATAGTAGACGTTCTGGTTCCTCCCCTGTTAAGTTTGCGAGTGCTAGGAAGGTTATAGGTTTTGTTGGTTCAGATAGTTTTTGTGTTTTGGCACGGAATCCTGTTCTTGGGTGAAGGGTTACTGAAGAGAAATTTGGACCGAAGATGCAGAAGGCCGGGTCTGCAGATAGGGCTTGGATTTCGGAGCAGCGGGCACTGGCTGCCAGGGTCACAAGGAAGACAGTTTTCCTAGTTAGGAGGTGGAGGGAGCTGTCTTGCATTGGTTCGTATGGGGCTTCCATTAGGGATTGTAACACGATTGAAAGGTCCCAGTCTGCAACAAGTTTTCTCGTTGTAGGTCGGTCATTTTCAAAGTAGCGTAGGAGAGCCGAGATACGGTAATCATCTAGGAGGTTGGTCTTGTCTGCTGCCTTGATTACTGAGTTTAGGGCTGATCGGTAGACAAGGATTGTTGAACCTTTGAGTTTGTCTATATCAAAAAGGTCGGTAAAGAATCTCAGGAGTTCTGGAAGAGTGGGGTTGATGGGATTGATTTCCCTTGCGAAACACCAATGAAACCATTTGGACCAGTGGCTGTCGTACATTTTGTTTGTTGATTCCCTGGTGGCTTTTGAGGCGATGCGGGAGGCATCATCTCGATGAATTCCAGCCTTTTTGAGGAGTTTGATGATAGTAGCCACGCGTGAAGGTTTAGACTGAGAAGGTTTGGGTGGAGTTTTGATTCCTTTTGTTGAGACAGAAGATCTGGAAGAAGGGGTAGGGTTCTTGGAGTGTCCACTAGGATGGACAGTAGGTGTGGGAACCATGGTGACGATGGCCATAGAGGGGCTATTAGGAGGAAGAGACTTGGGCTTTCTTCTGCCTTTTGAAGTACTTGGGGAAGCAGTTTGAATGGTGGGAACAGGTATGCGTAGAGGTTGTTCCAAGGGTACATTAGGGCGTCGGTTGCTAGTGCTTGGTCGTCCAGAATCGGGCTGATGTAATGGGGAAGTCTGGCATTGTGCCTCGCGGCGAATAGGTCGATCATTGGGGTGCCCCATGTCGTGAAGAGATATTCGCAAATGGATTTCTTGAGGCACCATTACCCTGTTGGGGGTGAGCGGCGAGAGAGGGAGTCTGCAATGATGTTCCTGTTCCCTGGAATGCAGAGAGGAAGTAGGGTGATGTTGTTGGAGATGCAGAGGTTGAGGATTTCGGAGGTTAGGTCATGAAACAGTCTAGATTTGGTACCACCTTCTTTCTTTATGTAAGCTAGGGCCATAGTGTTGTCGGCTTGTACTTGGATCACTTGGTTTTTGATGATAGGAAGGAAATGTTGCAGTGCGTGGAAGATCGCTCGGAGTTTGAGGAAGTTGATGTGATGTAATTTGTCTTCCTGCCAAATGCCTGATGTTTCCAGGTTGCGTAAGTTGGCTCCCCAGACATAGTTTGAGGCGTCTGTGAAGATTATGTGGTTCCAGGAGGTTCGTGGAGCGGAACTTTTTTGGTGAGCTTCGTGACGTCTGTCCACCAAAGGAGGCTGTTGTGAGGAAAGTCTTCGTGGAAAGGGATTTGGAAGTCTGGATTGAGATGTGGTTTGACCAATTGTCGATCCGGTGATGGTGGAATGGACTTACCATCCAATGGCCGTAAGGAATGAGTGCTGCCATTGAGTCCATTTTCCTGATGAGGGAGTTCAGTTCTCGTAGGGAAAAGGTTTGTTGATTTAGGAATTGAGGAATGTGTCGTAGGAGGTCTTCTACCCTGTCGAGTGATGGAGAGATTTGTGCCGATAAGAGATTGAATGAGGCGCCTAGGAACGTGAGTTCCTGTTGTGGAGTGAGGCGTGCTTTGGAGTTGTTCACGCCGAATCCCAGCTGATTTAAGAGGTTGATTGTGGTGTCCCTGGCTTGTTCGAGACGGCGGGGGTCCTGGTTGTGTAGGTATGCGCTTGCTTTGATTTGCTGTTGATGAAGGTGAGCCAGGATTGGTTTTAGACCATGGTGAAAATTCTTGGAGCTGCGTTCAAGCCGAAAGGTAGACAGCGGAATTGGTAAATTTGAACGTCGTACATGAAGCGGAAGAATTTCGTTGAGGATGGGTGAAGTGGGATGTGTAAGTAGGCGTCTTCCAGGTCTATGGAAATCGTCCAGTCGTTCTGCTTGAAGGAGAGTTTGATGGATTCGAGTGTTTCCATTTTGAAGTGGGGGTTGTCGATGTATTTGTTTAGAGGTTTCATGTTGAAAATCAGTCTTTGACCCCCCGACTTCTTTGGACGGGTGAAGATGGAGTTGTAAAAGCCTGGCCTCGGGTTTTGGCATTTGATTATTGCTTTATTTGAAAGGAGAAGTGAAATTTCTGACGAGAGGGAGTGAAAGAATGGAGGCGTGAAGTTCCACGGAGGGCTTGCTGTAAGCGGTGGTTTCGCGAGGAAGGTAGGCCGAAAGCCTTCCTTTATGATTGAGAGGACTTCTGGGTTGTGCGAAAGGGACTTCCAGGCTGCGTAAAAATGGCGGAGTCTTGCGCCGACTAGAAAGCGAGAAAGCCGGTGATAGTCATTGTTTGCGATGGGCGCTGCGGCTGCTGGGCGATGAGTAGCGGCTGCGGCGGTCGGGGTTGCGGCACGCTTCTGGTTGAAACGTTGGTTGGATCGAGAGCAAGGCTGTCGGTCAGGCCGAAAAGACTGCGTCTTGTTGGAAGAAACTGTCGATGCGTGGAGCGTTTGCGGGAGGTGGTTTTTTGGGAGAAGAATGGGCGTTCTGGTGTTTAGTAGATCTTGATGACCGAAAGGGCGGCTTGTCTTGTCGGAAAGGTTTGGGTTTGCGCGATATGTCTAGATGAGGCGCAAGCATCGGGATCAATCCGGGGAAGAGCGAGTCGGACTCATGAAGCGGTTGGTTGCGTAGCCGATGTTTGGTGGATTCGTTGAGGTTATGTGCAGTTTTAAGAGCTGCTTCCCTTAGTAGTAGTGTGTTGTTGAATAACGCTTGAGTGGCCCAATTCAGGGAATGGTACGTTGCGAAACTTGCTTTTTGGAAAAGCTGGGAAATGAGGGAAGACAGATTACGAATTTCTTCGGGGCTTGCGTCGGCCGAAAGCTTCTCACAAAGAGCGTTGACAGCCGTGTTTAAAACGTTGCCTTGAGAGACGGCGCGTAGGCTTAGACGTAAGCACTTGTCGTTGTCGAAAAGGACAAAAGAATGGACTTCAACTCTTTTGGGGATGATGAGGGCAGACCCAAAATCCAATTTGACTTCACTGCACAGGAACTCGCATTCACGGTAAGTGTCAAAATTCTTGGGGTTGGTAGCGCAGTCACCAAATGGCCGAAAGAAGCTTGATTCAAGATCGTGGTGCTGGACGGTCTGTGTCGAGCATCAAGGGTTCACCCTTGCCCAGGAGGGAGCCGCCATTCCGTAGTAGGCAGGTGAGGAGAGTTATCGACTGGCCCAAGAGGCTACGGGGATTTGCGTCTTTGTCACGTAGAGCGAAGCCAAAGCCAGTTTTTAGACCTCTGTTTATTACTGGAACGTTTGTAGAGTCGGATGGTTTGTAAAGGTAACAGTCCGGGACTGAGTCTTCTACTGTTTTGAGAAGAGATGCTAATGGGATGGTCGGATCGTCGTTGCTGTCATCCGTGAAGTGAATGTGTTTCGTGGCAGGCGTCTGAGTTGTCTGGCCTTCCTGCATCAATACAGGGTTCGGTGCGTAAAGAGTTGACCAAAAAGGGGGTTGAATGCTTGCGTCTCTTAGCAGGGTCAGAGGTGTGCGAAAGGCGAGAGGTGTGTGAAAGGCGCTTGCGACTATCGTGACTAGTTGTAGATGCGATCCACTCCTGTGTGTTGGCCCGGCGTATGGACGAGGTGAATGACAGGGGAGGCATCGGGGTTGTTTCGGCATAGCGGCGGAAAACAGAGTCAACGAGATTGTGGGCTTCGCTGCAAGTAACACTGCATTCCCTACGTGATGACTTGGACGATAAGTCGAGTGGGGAGTTGGAGGCCGAAAGGCCCGCCTGAGATGAAGCTTGTCGGAGTCTCCTTTTGGCGTCCCGGAAAAGCGCTTTAGCTTGTTTTAACTCTTAGAGCCGTAAGGTCAGAAGGCGGTGGAGTGCGTTGGCCGTCGTGAAGCGGAGAGTCGTCGTTGACGACATGCACGTCCCGTTCTTAGCCGGGTGTGTAGCGGTCGTCACGGACGGTCGGGATAGCAGGAGGAGAGAGCACAGCATCCGAGGCTGGAGCGGTGTGCGAAAGGGCAGCTTCCATCGATGTAGAGATGAAGGAAAAGAGAATCCAAAATCCAGGCCGAAAGGCGGGAGACGAGGTGACGTGTAGGAACCTCTGGAGGAAAATGAATGCCGAGACCATCCACGTTCTCGCTTATATAGAGAGGGCTACGCATGCGCAGTGGGAGATGGAAGCCGGCGGCTACAAGCAACTAAAAAACCTCCAGGGAGACATCACATTCGAGGAATGTAATGCTAAATTATCAGGTTAATATGTTTGGCAAACAAAGAAACTTATTTTAATGCATTATAGCATTTCACTGAGCTAGTTTTAAACCTTTTGCTACCAATGTCTAGCGATTTTATTCAGCTGCAACTTTACCAGACATGAATTTTCGTTGTAAATATTTTATTTAAAATCTCCTTCCAAACTCCGACTGTGACCACATCCGAATGCAAATCATCTAGCATTCCTTCAATTGAACTCGTATCAAAGATCTGAGCATCCTTCTGTTAATTACAAGCCAAACAGTTTAAAGTTAAAGGCCTTTTTCCCTTTGTTAATCGAGTTAAAACTCAAACTGCACCTTCTTTACACAGGCCTCATTCCTGCAAAGCTGCTCCACTCAAGCCCTTTGCAAAACCGCCAGCTCCTCCAACTTTCTATTGTTCTCTCGACCCTCAGCCAATCAGGAGAGCATAGCTCTCCTCGGCATCCGCGCTTGGTCTGGCTGGATCCTCCACGCTAGCATAAAAACCCCAAGCAGCCTTCAATCCTTAGCACAGCTCACAGATCTCAAGCTTGAGGTGGTCACGCCGGTCGGGAGTGGAGATGTCATGTCCCGAATGTTGTCATGTCGGGCAATTGGTAGTGGTTCGTATGTCACTAGTTTAGATTGAAAATTTAACTTTAGGACCCCCATTCGAAATTTATAGTTTAATTTTAAACTAACTTCTAGTCTTGAGAAATTTATGGTTGGCTAAGCCATCGGCATTTCTGGCCTCCTGCCTTCCATAACGTAAGGGTGGTGCCCTTTCTAAAAACCAACTTCTTTCTTGTTTATTTTAAATCTAACTTTAATCTAAACAGCAGACGGTTTGATCTTTTTGAGGATTCGAAGAAACATAACTGTAAAGGACTAACTGTAACTTAGCGGATGCGGTTCAGTTAGAGGGTTTTTTCAGGATTGGAACCCACACACAACTTTTTCTAAACGAACATTTTGATTTATAGAACTAGAGCCTAGTTCTTGTTGTAAACTTGAATTTCTACTTGTAAATTCGTTGTTGCTTTCATGTAAAGCCAGACTATTAAACCCTAAAATGTAAAGTGTTTGTATTTTCATTTTGTTAACTGCATTTATTAAAACCAAGAGTTTTGAACTTCAATTGGATTAATTGTTTTGAGTTAAATATATCATGTAGCCCATTTTTATCTTTGAACTCCAGTTAACGGTTAAATTATTTCCACCGATGGTGGCAGCGCAAACCAGATAGTATTAATGTTTAGGCCTATAGTTAGGGCAACGACGCTTCATTCTACATGCCGGGACTGTGGCCCATACTGTGCTTATTAACGAAAAAGTCGTAGTAATCACCGGAAAACTAATACTAAGAACCAATGGCAACCAAAGACGTCGGGGATGTTACAAGCACCTCAGGCGTCGTAGCATCCGCCGTTACAAGGTGCATGGTCCCCATTGCTGATGCTAGAGCTAACATGTCTTGCACGATAGGGTGGGACTCTGACATTTTCAGCTTAAATGTCTCAGCGGGCTGATCATTTTTCTGGATTTGCAGTTTATTTGCAGCGTTTGCATTGAGTGGGGCAACGAGCCCAACGTGTCATGGGCAATAGCACAACGGGTGGGGCACCTCACAAACCCATAACCCAACTTAGTCCCTAGACTGTGATACAGTACATATCATGGATTATCGCTACTTTGAAGAACCAAGCCAAAGACTTAATTCGTTCCAACCCAAATTTTAAAAAATGGCTGACAGCATTGATTGAGTTACACAGACCCCAAGAGAATTGTCAAGACATGTGAAATCCCAGCAATGCAGGCAAGAATTGAAATTCACAAACGAGTGCATCGCGACCAAGCCTGGCAGGGGCGACGGATACTTGAGTCCAACGCAAATGGACCACACCAAACGAGACCAATCAATCTCTTAAAAGCGCGATACAGTATCAGACACAGGAAAAACTAGGGCAAGCTACACTCCAAAACATTCAGGCATAAACGGCAAACACTTCATGCCAGCCAAGGCAGGAAATTCAGAGCGGTAACCCCACCAATGTAATTCAAACACACCATTACGTAAGCCCCGTAGCAGTAAATGCTTGACCAGTCCGCGACGAACATAACGAGCTAACGCCCGCCCCCCAAAAATACCTTTAGGTCAGAAAACGTGTAGTAGCCTTATTAACGCCCCCACCCCCAATCTTTTTTTTTAGTGAATCGTAAAATTGACAAAGTTTGCCGAAATCAACGTTTCATCCCCTTAAATCTTGGTTGTTCTGCAGGAAAATTAACGAAAATATTCATAAATTTAATGAAATCAACATTTAATCCAACACGATTCACGGGAGCATTTGTAACCACGGAAAAGTCGGCAATATTAGGCCTACGCGATCGATCATTGATGTGCGTAATATGGCTTAGGTCTAGCAAAAACGCTATACCTTTTTCTCATTTATTCTCAAATTTAGTTTATTTTACCGCCTTCCAATATCTAACCTAATTCAAAGCTAAAATTAATTTCTAACTATCACCAACCTCCAAAACAGACACGCGATTCACGACCGAAAAACGCCAAGCAGAGTCACGTCATAACGGACGCGATGGACTAGATGTTTCAAGCGCTTCCAGAGTCTGGACGCGTGGAATCTTGGCGTCCACTACTGAGGCTCCTCGGGTCCAGACCTACGCGTCCACTTCCGCCGGAACTTCCGTCTTGGACGACAATATATAACAGTATGGTGATAAATGAGTCAACACACGCGTTTCACGCTGGTGAATCACGTTGTCTGTTTCGGAGGTTTGTGATGGTTAGAAATTAATTTTAGCTTTGAATTAGGTTAGATATTGGAAGGAGGATGATCTAATAAACTAAATTTGAGAATAAATGAGAAAAGGTATAGCGTTTTCGCTACACTGAAGCCATATTACGCACATCAATGATCGATCGCGTAGGCCTAATATTGCCGACTTTTCCGTGATTACAAATGCTCCCGTGAATCGAGTTGGATTAAATGTTGATTTCGTTAAATTTATGAATATTTTCGTTAATTTTGCTGCAGAACAACCAAGAATTAAAGGGTTAAAACGTTGATTTTGATAAGCTTGTAGTCAATTTTACGATTCACTAAAAAAAAAGATTGTGTTAATGCTAGATTGAACCCAGATCACGCACGTGAATAATCAACTTTACCGTGATGGATTTAGGCCTACACGGCCACCCCCAAAAATATGTTAAGGTCAGAAATCTTGTTTTAGCCTTGTTAACGCCCCCTCCACTTTTTTATCGAATTAATTTTAGTCGCCCATGGGCGTTTAATAGGCGATTTACGGTAATACGGTACGGACTTACAGAGTATTGCACATTACGTTTATTGCATAAAGTGAGTCACAATGCCTCAGATTGTTATTCTTTCGTACAGGATGGTATTATGGTAAAATTGTATACTTTTATATTCAAATGCAAGTTGTCTACCATGTTGTAAGTCATTTGCCTGTGGTAGCTATTGGCTAGTTGTCCAATGTATTATGTATCGTAAAGTAGGCAGAAAATTGACTTTTAAGTGATAAAGAAACCAGTTTAAATTCAATTTTAACTGGTTTCTTTATCACTTAAAAGTCAATTTTCTGCCTACTTTACGATACATAATACATTGGACAACTAGCCAATAGCTACCACAGGCAAATGACTTACAACATGGTAGACAACTTGCATTTGCAGGAGTTCTGGAAATGACTTTTGAAATTAAACGATTGGTGATTTTGTTTGGAGAGCTGACATTACTGTCATTAGTGTCGATAATATGATGCTTTCGATGTTAGGGCAGCTTTCAAAAATTTCCTGGTACATTAAAAATACCGTAGCGGTTTTTACTCTGAAAGCTCATATCGAAAAAATGTCAGCCCTGAATTTAACGCACAATTTCAGAATACAGGAATCTCACCATATTCTTGCGAATTTTCAACAGACAGCATTCGTCCGTCTTCGTCAGGCACTAAGAGAATTTGTAGAGGTTGTAACTACATCGTTTTGGAGATCGTGATTCGAAACCGGCGCTCGGCGTGGCCCACTGCGTGCGTCGGGCCTACTGGATGCTTCTGGCTCACTGGATGTGATGGGCCTACTACATGCAGCAGGTCCTCTCTCCCATCGGCTTGAGA
>JAHWFP010054171.1:0-15608 GCA_023313725.1 Lithobius niger | reverse complement strand
TCTCAAGCCGATGGGAGAGAGGACCTGCTGCATGTAGTAGGCCCATCGCATCCAGTGAGCCAGAACCATCCAGTAGGCCCGACGCAAGCAGTGGGTCACGCCAAGCGCCGGTTTCGAATCACGATGTCCAAAACGATGTAGTTACAACCTCTACAAATTCTCTTAGTGCCTGACGAAGATGGACGAATGCTGTCTGTTGAAAATTCGCAAGAATCTGGTGAGATTCCTGTATTCTGAAATTGTGCGTTAAATTCAGGGCTGACAAATTTCCTGGTATTTTTGTATCCAGTTGGAGGGCCGTTTAGGAAAATGAAAAGAGTATTTTGCCGGCCCTCCTGCTTGGCTGGCTGAAAATTGTTTCTATTGCCCGGAGGAAACATACATTACCTGTGTTTTTGTTGCATTCTTTCCTGAAGGATGCTCACTCGCTGCAGGGTTCTTGAAAACATCGGTAGATGGCCAGCTGCGCAACCTGGTCTACGCATGCGCGACCCCTCTTATAAAAGCGGTTCGGCGATTCTCGCCTGCCATCTTCTTTACTCTCTCGTTCAGTCAGGTGGTGACACAAGGGGGGGGGGGGGGGGGTAGGGCGGGTACAGGTAATGTATGTTGCCTCCGGGCAATAGAAACAATTTTCAGCCGGCCAGGCAGGAGGGCCGGCAAAATACTCTTTCTATTGCCCTTTGGAAACATAAATTACCTGTGTATTTGTTGCATTCAAAAAGACCTCGTCAACGCTGGTGGAGGGGTCCACCTGACGGGTTGCCCTAGGGTTACGAGCTGGCTCCTCCAAAAAAAATAGAGATTTTTCACACTTTATTGAAAACCGAAATAACAGGAATTTGGTTCTCTTTCGGGAAAAATGGTGGCCCTGAAAAGGGGCCTTTTGTTTAGGGGTCTTGCTTCTGCTTCGTGACATCAGTTTCAGGACGTCAGCTTCAAGATATCTGGACATCTGTTTGTTTTCAGTGCTTAAGGAGGGTGGATTATTTGTCTGGCAGTTACAATGAGTCCCAGACGGTGTAATCCAGTTTCTTGTCTTGTCATATCCCGGAAGTAATGGCTGGTAAATACGGTTTGGTTTCTCCAGGATGTCGGCTATGGCGATCTTGTTGTGGAATGCCCAAAAAGCTGAGATTGCCCTTAGTTGATGTGCCGTTGCTCTGATGTTGAGGTCTGGGGGGGGGGTTTGGTCGTTGGCGATGTCTTCGTAAGCGTTGTTTATGACAGTTCTAATCCATGTTGCTATCATGCTGTTGTTTTGCCAAAGGAGGTTTTGAAACGGAGGAACAGTTGATTGCGGCTTTTGCGGAACTCAAGATTTTCTGTTCGTTTAATGTAGTAACGATGAGCTCGTACTGGACACAAGCTTTTCGGGTTCATCAGTGGTGATGTTTGTTAACGCCGGAATTATGATTGGTTTAGTTGGTTCGCATGGTTTTTTGTGTTTTTGCCCCGAATGATGTTTTGGGTTTATGGTGGACTGCGAAATGGTTTTCCTAAAAGAAACAGAAGGCTAGGTCGATGGATAGTGCTTGTACTTCACTGCAACGTTGTCCTGTGGCGAGAACTGTTAGGAAGACCGTATTTCTTGTTAGGTAGTTCAGATCGCAGTGTTGCGTGGGTTCGTATGGGGATTTTCGAAGGGATTCCAGAACGATCGTGAGATCCCATTCAGGGAATGGTTTCTTTATTGAAGGTCTTTCGTTTTTGAAGGATCTGATGAGGGAGATGTTGTGGTTTTCGATGAAGTGGTGATTGTTTGTGGCTTTGAAGACGGAGTTAAAAGCCGATCTGTAGACGAGTATTGTGGAGGCTTTTAATTTTTGGTTGAATAGGGTGTCGAAAAATTCCAGAAGGTCAGCTATAGAGGGATTGACTGGATTGATTTTCCTTCCGATACACCAATGAAGCCATCTTTTCCAGTGGTTGTCGTAGATCTTGTTTGTTGACATTTGAATAGCTTTGCTGGCAATTCGGGTTGTTTGTTCTGGATGAATTCCTGTCTCTTGGAGTAGTTCGATGATAGTAGCCACCCGTGCAGTTGAAGGGTGTGAGTGTGTTGGTGGAATAGGGTCCCTTTGCGTTGAGAAAGCAGATCTGGAAGGTCTGGTAGTTTCGTTGGGTGGTCTATTAGGAGGTCTAGTAGATGGGGAAAACATGGCGCCGATGGCCAGTTCGGTGCAATAAGTAGGAAGATTCCTTCCGTTGTTGAGATCTTTTGGAGAACGGCGTGGAGAAGTTTGAATGGTGGAATTGGTATGCGTAAAGGTTCTCCCATGGGAACGTTAGGGCATCTACTCTCCAGGCTTGTGGGTCCGGAAGGGGACTTATGTGTTGGGGAAGTTTGGCATTGGACTTCGTGGCAAATAGGTCTATCATTGGTTTCCCTCATGTGGTGAAGAGCGTATTCGCAGATTGATTTCTTGAGGGATCAATCCCCTGTTGGTGGGGATTGGCGAGATAGAGAGTCAGCGATGACATTCTTGTTCCTTGGTATGTGTAGAGGAAGAATTGTTGTCCTTAGGGATTTGCAGAGGGAGAAGATTTCGGAGGTCATTTGATGAAGCAAACGGGAGTGGGTGCCTCCTTTGTTTCGAATGTAAGCCAAAGCAGTTGTGTTGTCGGTGTGGATCTGTACAACTTTGTTGTTGACAATGGCTTGGAAATGGTTGAGGGCTTCCCAGATGACTCTTAGTTCCAATAGGTTGATGTGGGCTTTTTTGGTTGTTTCCCATTTTCCAGATGCGTCCTGGTTTTGAATGTGGGCTCCCCAGCCGTGGAGGGATGCGATCGTGAAGAGGTGAAGCTCTGGTTGAGGTTCGTGCAGTGGTACAGATGCTGAAATTCTTGTTATGTTGGTCCACCATAGGAGAGTGTCGTGGGAGAAAAGGTGGTTTGTTGGTTTTTTGAGGTTCATATCTTTTGTTTTTCCCCATTGGTCTATGAGGAAGTGGTGTAATGGCTCGTCATCCATCTTCCATAGGGGACAAGTGAGGCCATGGAATCCAATTTTCCGATTAGAGAATTTAAATCCTTTAAGGTGTGGTCGGGTTTGTTTGGATTGGATGGTCTTTTCGATTTGTTCTGGTGATGGTGAGACTGTTGCAGATACGAGGTTTAAGTGGGCTCCGAGGAAGATGAAGGATTGGCTGGGTTCGAGTCTTGATTTTGGGATGGTTTATGGCGAATCCCAGTTGTGTCAAAAGTTTTAGAGTGTAGGTTCTTTTTGTTTCTAGGAGTGGTAATGATTTGTCGTTTAGAATCCAATCGTCTAAATAGGCGTTGGCTGATATCTGGTTTTGGTGTAGATGCGCTACGAGGTTTTAGAACTGCCGTGAAGATTCTTGGAGCAGCGTTTAAGCCGAATGGCAGGCTTTGGAATTCGTAAACTTTTTTTTTTTGCATAGGAAGCAGAAGTAATGTACGACTGCATGGTGTAGAGGGATGTGCAAATAGGCGTCAGTGTTTGACGTATTGTGTCTAAGGTGTGCATCTTGAAGTGTTCGTTTTCGATGTAACTAGTGAGTGGCTTTAGTTTCTTATTCTTAGCTGCTTGGAGATTTCCTCGTCACGTGTGTGTGACAACACGAGTGAGGCAAGACGTTGATGGGTGTCTTGGTCTTGGATGACGACCGAGAGGGTCTTGGGACAAGTTGTCTGTTTCTTGCTTTAATTGCTTGAAAACTTATAACGTGAATGAGACGAGACGATGGTGGTACTGGTTTTCAGGTTGATGAGTAATCTTCGGATTACGGACAAAAACGCGCTGTTTGCGGGCGTATAGTCTGCTTCTTGGTTTCAGTTGCTTGAGACTTCACTCGCAGCGTGAGCCTGAGTCACGAAACGAGATGAGACGACAATGATCATGTTGATCTTCAGGTGGAGAAGAAGTCCTTGATTAGCTATCTGCTTCTTGGTCTTAATTGTTTGAAACTTTACTCATAACGTGTCTTGGCAAACGGGACAAGATGATGACGGACGTCTTGACTTTGAATTCATTCGTGAGTAGTGGATCATGTCGAGACAAGCTGTCTTAGACAAGCTGTCCAATTCTTTGCTTTTGTCCTTGAGATTTTAATCATTACGTGAGTATGAGTCACGAATGAGACGAGACGATGATGATCGTCTTGATCTTCCGGTGGTGAAGACGAGCTGGCCTCGATAAATTGTTACATACTTGGTTTCAAACGTTTGAAAACTTTACTCATGACATGGGTGTAAGTTACAAACGGGACAATATGATGACGGACGTCTTGACTTTAAATTCATGCGTGAGAAGAGGATGATGGACGAGACAAGCTGTCGTAGACAAGCTGTCTGATTCTTGGCTTCTGTCCCTTGAAATTACTTTAGCTTCATGCATCTATTTTGATTCTTGGTTTAGGTTTGCTTGCTTGCTTGCTTGGTTGTTTGTTTGCTTGTTCCTTTGCGTGTTTGCTTTCTTACATGATTGCTTGGTTTTATGGTTGTTTGTTTGTCTGTTTACTTGCTTGCTTGTTTTCTTGCATGCTTGTATGGTTGTTTGTTTTTTTGTTCTCTTGTTTGTGAAGACTTTGGACGTTGCATGAGTATTAGTCTTGTGTTAGACAAGGTGCAGTTTGTCTTACTGTTCATGATGTTGGCCTGATTTGTGTGTTCTGGATCAGACTAGTTGCTTGAGACCAGCTGTCTAAGCTGAGGCTTTGAAGGTCGTGACAATGTGCTTGTTTTGAGTTGGGTTGTCTTCATTCCGTATAGGAAGATTGTCTTGAGTTGTTGAGATCTGGTACAGGTTAAAGATGATTTTCGGTGTTTGCATGTATGAAAACATTGTTCATGAAATCTTTGTTCTTCAGAGGAAGAAAGATCGATTCGTGTTTTCCGAATGGAAGCAGCTGTTTGGAAATGCAAGCGATTTTCCGTCTTCGTTTGAAAAGAAGGCGATTTTCGTCTTGGTTTTCATGGAAGAGATTGTGGATAGGCTCAAGGTGTCCCGGTGGTAGCCGTGAGCGAGCCGTGCATGACGAGGCAAAGCGGTCAGCCGGGAGGTAGTTGCATTGACAAACGATTTAGGGATCGGCCGATATGACTTTTTACCGATACGATACGATACCGATGAAAGGTAAACCGATCCGATACAATCCGATACGATGCCGATGTCGATACCGATAATAATAATACAAAATCACGACTAAAAGTTTAAATTACATACAAAAAATGCAACTTCGGTTTCTGGTTTTGTGTGGGTTCCAACTGTTGATATTATCCAAAAAATTCTGTGCAGCAATAACAGCATTTTTAATCCTATTCCGACATATGGCTTCAGTATATTCATCTTCTCAGTTAGATTTTAGTTGGTTGTTGTAAAACTTAGATCATGGAACTGTCACGTGCTACATTTTCATTACAAACTGAGCAAATGGGTTTGCTTTTCTCACTTGGTTATTGCTTTTGCCGCGCTTGGTGGTGACAGTTTTTCAGGGAAGACAATGGTGTTTCTTGGCATAACAAATATCTGTATCGGATACCTTATAGTGGTCCGATACCGATATGGCAAAAATACCGATAAATACGGATTATACCGATACCGATATTAATATCGGACTATCCCTAAAACGGTTGGGACCTTAGGCGAAGCTAGCAGGGGCGAAGGCGAAGCAAAGTCGGTGGTGAAGGCGAAGCAAAGATGAAGGCGAAGGTGAAGCAAAGTTGATGGCGAAGGCGAAGCTAAGCTGAGGTGTAGGTGAAGCCAAGTCGAGGGCTGTAGAGGCGGGTGTCAATGCAGTCTAATTTGGTACGAAATTGATCAGGAAAACGGAGTAGGTGTTGGGGAAGAAATACCAGTTTCCTTTGGTTCCATTTCAGTAGCCGGGAGGACATCCGTTCATGGCGGTGTGGGCCCTGATTGGCATCGGCGGCAGCCATGCTTTGAAGCGGTGAGGTCGGAGACGAAGTGGCAGGAAGGCCAAGTGCCAACCGGCGAAGTGTACGAGACGAGCTCGTTGCCATGGTAGACAAGTGGGGAAGAGCGCAGCTGTGATCGGTGTCAAAGGCAGGATGCAGCACAGCGGGCATCAACCCAATTAGGGAGAAGCAGCCGTGGCAGAGCCAGCGGCGTAGGCGAAGGCGAAGCGTCCACTAAAAAAGCCGGATTAGGAGGCGTAGGGCTGGCGGGCGAAGTCGCAGTCCTGGGTGAAGGCTTGGCCGAAGGTCTGGATCTTGCCATCAGGTACGGTGAAGAACCGAGGGCAAAGACAGCAGACTTGGGCGTTCCAAAAGGGCTAAGGCGAAGGCGTAGGTGAGTGCGAAGGCTCAGGCGAAGCTGGAAGCGAGAGGAGCGAAGTATCCGTTCGATACGGGTGGAGGAAAAAAAGATGGCAGGCGAGAATCGCCGAGCCGCTTTTATAAGAGGGGTCGCGCATGCGCATGTGTAGACCGGGTAGCGCAGCTGGCCATCTATCGACGTTTTCAAGAACCCTCCAGCGAGCGAGCATCCTTCAGGAAAGAATGCAACAAAAACATAGGTAATTTATGTTTCCGAACGGCAATAGAAACTCTTTATCTACTGTGTCCACTTCAGATTCACTTCCATCAAAGCGTCTTATCGTCATTTCATAAGTATGGTACGAATGTTTTTAATCATGGGTATGGACAGTGAAGAAATAAACCGCCCTCGTTTTCGATCTGCAGGAACGGGAAAAAATCTGCGACGTACGGCAACCGTCACCGTCTTTCTGCTACAGGAGTAACGGCGGACGCTACGACGGCTTAGGTGTTTGTAACGCCCCCGGTTTCCCTGGTGTACGTGGAGTTTCAGCTTAAGGTTTCGACGGTGTTTACGACGACTTTTTTCGTTATACAACACAGCATGGGCACTGTCCCAGCATGGGGTTTGGAGCGCCGGTCCTAATTAAAGGGGCCTAACCTTAAACTGTCGGTATCGCTGCCACCAACGGTGGATTTAACTGTTTAACTAGCTAAAATCTAAAGATGGGCTACATATTTAATTTTACACTAAAATACAATTAATCAATTCTAGCAAACGACTGAAGCTTAAAACTCCTGGTTTTATTTTTGCGACAGAGAATGAAGGTACACTTTACATTATAGTTTGCTTCCGTGAAAGCTTTTGAATCAAATTAATTAAAAGCAACAAGTTTGAATTTACAAAGTAGCAATTCACAATTCAGACAAACACACTTGGTTTGAATAAAAGTTTAAATTTTCACATTACAAAAAGTAAATCATGAGTGCTCCCGGAGACACCCGCAAGACTAAACAGCCGCAACTGATAGTAGTCTATCTGACAGTATGTTTCTTATGATCAACCGTCCACAGTTATGTTTCTAAGTTTTCCAAGTACAAAAAGATCAACCTCCCTTAGTTCCCTCGAGAACTGTTCTAAGTAATAAAAAGCCCGGCAATTTTACACTTAGGCATCAGTTTGTTTCAATTTGACTTCCACAAAGATCAAACCGTCATTTAGTTTAAATTAAAAATCCATTTAAAGTAAACTGGAAGAATTTGGTTTTTAGAAAGAGAACCACTCTGACGTTACTGGGAGAGGAAACCTAAGATGCCGCTACAGGCGTCTCCACCATAATATTCTCTAGCTAGAGAGTTAAGTTAAGTTTTAAACTAAAATTTAGAATATGGGGGTCCTAAACTGAACTTTCAAAAGCTAAACTATAACATACGAACCACTACCATCGTGCCCGGCATGGCATTCTCCGGACATGGCATCTCCACTCCCGACTGGCGTGACCCTTCTCTAGCTTGAGATCTGTGAGCTGTGCTAACTATGCATTCTGGGGCTGGGGTTTTATGCTGGAGAGGAGGGAAAGCGCGGACGTCGAGGATAGCTGCGGGGGTCTGATTGGCTGAGGGCCTCGAGAACAATGGAAAGTGGGAGGAGAAGTCGGATGAACAAAGGGACTGGGTGCAGAGCCGTTTGAAGGAGTGGGAACATGTAAAACGGAAAAAGATAGGCCTGTTTTGAGTTTTACTCAATTGAACGTTCGGAAATGGGCCTTTACTTTGTATTATTGGCTACGGATTGAATATTTACATGTTTGCAACGTGATTAGGCTCATGTTAAAGCTTATTACTTTGGCTTGGGTAATGCATACAGCATTACTATTTAATTAAACAAGCTTTAACGGTAAACTGCAGTGTTAAACACCACAACTAGTTTGGCTGGGGGGGGGGGGGCAAAATTGGGTAATTCGAAGTTTTTGCACAGTTTGACTTTCGGATTTGGTTTGAACAGATCCTTTTAAGAATTCTTTTAGTGTTTAATAGTAGATCAAGCTATTTGCAGATTTCGGTAGGTCTCAGTCAGGTCGGAGGAGAACTAAAATAAACTAACTAAAGCTAAAGCTAAAGCTAAACTAAACTAAAGCTAACTAAACTAACTAAAGCTGAAAAATTCGTGTCCGGTAGAATGCCAGGTCGTAAGACGTTTATACGTTTGGACATATGGTAGCGTTTCTGGGGGTAAAAGAATATAATAAAAGTATAAATGCGGTTAAATAAACTAGCTAGTTGAATGCTATAACGCATTTAGTTACAGAGAACATTTAATGTTTTAAAATTAAAAAGTTAAAATTCGATCGTTGTGGAAATTTTCCATATGGATTGCGGCCGACAAGCACAATAAAAAATATCACACTGTAAATCGGTTGTCTGTATAAACCTCATACAATACACTAAGCTAATATGTTCGGGCTTTTTGCCCTAAAAGAAAAGGATAAAATGAAGATACAAAAATACAGGGTTTTATAATGGCGGCCATGATGAAGGTGCGATGTGGTTGGTTTTGGTCGATCTTCAAATGTAGTTTTAATGGTCTTCAAGGTGGAAAGTCCGGATTTGGGCTTCCCCAAGAGTCTTGTATTTGGACAGGCTATTAAATGTCGAAGAGTTTGTGGAAATCGGACCATTATTGCGAAAACGGCCAGATATGCCTCGGTGAGGCATTTGGGTGCCTCGAGAAAAAAATTTCATTTTTGAAAAACAGGCGTTTTTCGGTGGCGCTCGTTTACACGCCCCCAAACGCCGGATTTTATTCGAGGTTCCTGAGAACTCGGAATAAAAGCTATAATAAAGGGGTTAGTGCACACAAGATATGCAGAAAACAAGACCGCCAAAATTTAAGCAAAATTGACATGAAATAAAATACACTGTTTACATAAATGTTGACTTTGCCGTTTTGTATTTTTTTGGGGGACCAACGTTTTTGTGGCTAAGAAAACTTTAAGTAAATTTAAAAGGTACAATTTAAGAACACTGTTTTTGCAACCTTTAACTAAATACTGTCCGCGCAGCTTGGTGCAGGAATATCGTACAAGTATTTGAAAATGGGGCAAAAAAAAATGCATTTATCGAGAAACACACTAGTTTTAAAATACAAAGTTAAGTTGGTTGTTTCGTTATAACAAATAAATGAGGCCATCTACTGCTCTGGTAATATGTCCCGTACGGATTCTGCCTCTGTTCAAGTCTAGTCATTTTTTTTTTTTGGGATGACTGCGATAGGAACCCTCCGCCGCATTTCAATAAACCTAGCCGCTGCGATAGGGATCGGAGAATCGAATACTATGGGTACGCATAAAATGACCAGCTCTATTTACTGTTAAACTACTCCCACTGGGATGGTTTGAGGTTACCAAACAACTTGTTTACATATGCAATTTGACACTGAAGGATTTTGAGATAAGACCCATAACTTAAATATACCAATACAACACTGGGAAGTTTTGTGGATAAAACTAACAACCTTTTAACGACAGAGTTGACCTTTTGCCCTCAGAGGTAAGACAGATAGTTTTTTTTGGGAAGAAAACCATTTCGTATAAAACTTAAAGAAGAGCCAACCGGGGACAAGTTGCAGCTCCCGTAGAATATTCCTAATGAATATTTAATTAGTGTCGTTACAATCTTTGTCAATATTCTCCCACACAGGGAGACGTTGATAGTGACAAAAGGAGTAAAACATAGGCACTTAAAATTTAGGTGTGAAGGCCAAAACGGGAATTAACTGAGAGTTACTTAAGGATGAGCTCTCAACTGACCAAAATGACAAAATTAAAAATGCAGGTAAAATTTAATTTTCAGTCAATTCGTACTGAAAACAAAATGTTTAACATTTAAGAACTTGTTTAGACAAAATACCGACTTAACGCGTCTGCGTTCAAATGAAGCCTGCCAGGTTTGTACCATACAGTGTAGTCATAATCTTGAAGGGTGAGGCTCCACCTAAGCAATCTGGGATTCTTGCCAGACATTTGCTTGAGCCAATGAAGTGGGTTGTGGTCTGATTCTATGATAAATTTTGTTCCATAGATGTAGGGCCGCAATTTAGCAACGGACCAGATCAGACAAGCACACTCCTTTTCTGTCGTCCCGTAATTTTGTTCACGGGCTGTTAATTTACGTGAAACGTAAAGGCAGGGGTGTTCATCTTCTCCAAATTATTGTGACAACACGCAGCCCATGCCACGGTCGGAACAATCGCATTGGAGGATGAAGGTTTGGTTGAAGTCGGGGGCTCTCAGGACAGGAAACGTCACTAAGGCGGTTTTCAAAGTTTCAAATACAGTTTGCTTTGAATCATCCCATGAGACGGGATCGGGGGCATCCTTTTTCAGAGAGTCTGTAAGGCTTGCACAGATTTCAGAATAGTGGGGAATGAAACGTTGGTAGTAACCAACCAAACCAAGGAAGGAACGGACATCTTTCTTAGTTTGTGGCCGTTCGAATTTTTGGACAGCCAAAACCTTTACTTCTGAAGGGGTGCGAGCTCCATTGCCCACTTCGTGACCAAGAAAAGTAGCTTTGCTGCAAGCGACCTGCGATTTTTTTGCGTTCACAGTTAATCCGGCCTTCTTGACAGCAAAGAGAAAATCAAAAATGTTGTCCAAATGTTGTTGCCACGTTTCGGCACCAACGGCAGTGTCATCTTGAAAAGGAGTGACATACTCCTCCATGCCACGAGTGACATTGTCCATAAGCTTCTGGAAGCAAAATGGAGCGTTCTTCATCCCCATATTCATCATTAGGGGAGCAAATTTCCCTATGGGGGTAGTGATTGTGGCGGCCATTGAAGCCTGTGGCGTCAAGCGCACTTGCCAAAATCCACGGTTAAGGTCAAAGATGGAAATGTATTTCCACTTGGCTGCACGTTCAATACATTCCTCGATGTTGGGAATGGGGTAATCTTTAGTTACCGTATTGTTGTTCAGCTCTCTGTAGTCAGCTACAGGACGAGGGCTGGCGTCTTCTTTTTGTACAATAATCATGGGGAATCCATGTGGGGAATCCGTTTCCACAATCAAGCCCAGATCTTACATACGTTTGATCTCTGTAACTATTAAGTCACGTTCGAACTTGGCATGCCTGTAATATTAACAAGGCTTCACCTGAGTGTCAATTAACTCCACATCGTGGGTGACAATGTCGGTACGACCCGGCAGAGTAGAAAAAACACCATCCACCTGGTCAAAGACTTTAAGCAAGTCGGACCTTTAAGACTCTGACAAATCTGTCTTTTTGAAAAGACTCATGGCTTCTTTGGAATTAAGATGGCCATCACCAGGCTTGCCGGACCAAACATGGTCATGGTGAGTAAACTCACGTTCGTCATTGTACGAATGATTGCTTGACCCCTCCCTAGGCAGATAGGGCTTGAGCAGGTTGATGTGATAAACCGTCTTCTTTTGAGAACCAAACGATTTTTTTATTAAATAATTGGTGTCTGAAAGGCGTTTAACAATATCACAGGGTCCATCCCAATAAATTTCTAACTTATTGGCTCGATCAGGTTTAAGGACTAGAACCTTGTCACCTTCTTTGAACTTACGTTCAACTGCCTTACGGTCATAGTAGGTCTTATTTTTTTGTTGGCTCTTCACAATATTTTCTTGTGAGAGTTCACGTGAGTATTTGAATCTCTGAAGTAAATCCAGGATATACTCAAGGACGGATGGGTGGACGTCGGGTTCAACCCATTGGCTTTTAACAAGCTCGAGAGGGCCTTTCAAGTTTCGGCCATACACCATTTCAGCAGGTGTAAATCCCGTACTCTCATGTGGAGCAGTACGTAGTGCAAACATTGCACCGGGGAGGCATCGTTCCCAGTCTAGGGGATGCTCGTGGCAAACCGCTCTCAGCACCGCTTTGAGGGTTCTGTGAAAGCGCTCCACGCTGTTGGACTGTGGATGATTCACACTTGAATTAATACACCTAATTCCGCATTTTTTAAGGAATAAAGTTGTGAGGGCGGAGACGAAGGGAGAGCCCAGGTCCGATTGTAATTCAGAAGGGAAGCCTAACCTCGAAAAGATCGAGGAGGGCGTCTACTACACTTTGGCTGTTGGCCTCTTTAAGGGGCACGGCCTCGGGAAACTTTGTTGCCGGATCAAGAAGAGATAGAATATATTTAAAACCACCTCTACTAGAGGGTCGAATGGGGCCAACAATATCAATAATGAAACGATTAAAGGGCTCCCCATCCATGGGCACAAGCACCATAGGGGCAACAAACTTCTGACCAGATTTTCCATTTTTCTGGCAGGTAAGACAAGTCAAGACAAATTGCTCAATGTCACTAAAACACTTGGGCCAGTAAAAATTTGTAAGCACTCTTTCTTTTGTTTTAGAACGCCCAAGATGGCCAGCCCATGCGTTTGCATGTGCAGTGCTTAGAACCAAATTTCTACACTCCAGGGGAAGGACTAGTTGCCTGTTTATTAGCGGCCTTCCCTCAGGGCGAAATGGTTTGCGAAAAAGCAAATCGTTGTCAACGAAAAACAGCTTGTTTTCGTCCTGCTGGCTTTCGGGCAGCTCAGCATACTTCCAACACAAAGTTAAAGTTGGGCATTCACGCTGGAGTTTTAAAAACTCAGGTTTGTCAATGTTGAGGAGCTGTGTGAACTGCTCAGTTTGAGGACCTAAAATTGCCTCATCCAAAACGTCTTGTTTGGGGTCGACAAAACCTTCCGTCACTGCTCTTGGAGTAACCTCAATAGAGTCGCAATCTGACTCCTCGCTATCAGCAGGGTTCTCACGGTAATTAGGGCGTAAGAGAGGGAGCTGATCGGCAGCACGTGCCTGTGCACGGGTGACTGCATTCACATAAGTGGGGAGGGAGACAAGTCCTTTTTCCTCTAACACATTTTGGGAGGGCACGCCCAGTAACATACTGAAATGGGGGCCCACGTGGTCTGAGACGAGAGCTTCTGTTTGGATTGCTCCGTAGGGGGTCTGAACCTCAATTAAGGCTATAGCATGAGCGGTAGTCTTAGCAGTTAAAGCATTATGACAATGCGTATACTCGCCAGTAAACTGGTCGGGTTTTACGAGTTCACGAGCGATTACATCGTGCGTAGAACCTGTGTCGCGTAAGACACAGCATTTTTGACCATTCACGGACCATTCATGGATGTGCTTGGACAAAATAACTTCCGGTGGGGCATGACTAATAAAATTACAATCAGCGCTGGCTGCCTTCTCGTCAGCCATACGAATACGACACTCTTGGCGTCTGTGTCCAATTTTTTTGCAATAAAAGCGAGTGCCATCGCCTATGAGACGAGGTTTGTCGAACTCACGGTTTGAGTAAGTGTTGGTGGCTGAACTTCCACTGGGGGGTTCAGTTCTCACCTCGGCGGTACCAGCCGGTTTAGCCGCCTGACTGTGGTTACGATTAGAGTTACCACGATGTCTGTTGGAAGGTTTAGAACCTTGCGTAGTCGTAGCAGCTGTAGGAGTTGCTTTAATAGGACGAGAAGCAGCGTCCGTAGAAATCTGCTTATTACGAGTGGTGAATTCATCACACAACTGGGCCGCTTCGGCCAGAGTTCCCAATCTAACTTGATCAGGGATCCATTTTCTGAGATGGGTTGGACACGATTTATAAAATTGCTCCAAAAATACAGGATTTACGAAGTTATCGTAGTCACGGTTAACCTTAGCCAAAGTTACCCAACGAGTGAAAAGAGTTTCTAACTCAAATGCATAATCCTGGAATTGCATTTCCACACCCTTTTCGAGGGAACGAAATTGCGTTTGCAAATACTCTTTAGTCTGTACAAAATGGGCAAGCAGTTTATTTTTGACTATTTCGTAATCCTGCATTTCAGCGTCTGTTAGCTGATCACAAACTTTAATAAAGACCTCACCGACGAGGGGCTGTAACGCCGTGACCCATTGGTCTTTAGGAATCTTTTGACTAGTTAAGGTTCGTTTGAAAATCTTAAGAAAACTTTTATTGTCAGTATTGGGCGTCCACCTATTTACTAGTCGAACTATGTCGGCCACTTTACCATGTTTTGCAACTGGATTCGGGGGAGTTGGGGGAGCACCGTTAGCTCCATTTGGAGCGGGGTTAAGATTTAACGTAGCAGCATTTAGCTTCGCTAGTTCTAGCTGCTTGTCCAGTTTAGCTAATTCATAGCACTGGCACGATCACTAATTTGGGCTTCTTGGTCCCTTTCTTGGGCTTTAAGAGCGGCTTCTCAGTCTCGAATTTGAGCCTCTTGATCTTTAAGAGCTAATTCATGAGCCCGGCGTTTTTCTGCATCCGCCACCTCTAGGGCTCTTAACTTTAATTCTTCTGCTTTTAAAAACAGTTCTTTTGTGGCTAATTCTTTCTTGGCGAAAATAGCCGCTTCTCTCCTTTCAATAGCGTTAGCTAGTGCATCGGAAAGTTCACTTAAATCAAGTTTGCAATCTTCGAGGGCTGCTCGTAAGATTTGTTGGGATTCTGCTCTAGAATCACTGACTGTAAAGCCTAAGTTCAAACAGGCCTTCTTTAAGTCCTTGTTTGTGATATCACGAATGATTTCGTCTAATTCTTCCATTTCGGACATTTTTGAGTCTTAATGGTTAACGTGGTTTCAAAATAAAGCTTTTATATATGAAACAAAAATTAAAAGCAGCCGCTTAAAATTTAACGTTACTTTTGAGTAGAGCGAATTATTTAAAAGACTTCTCTCCCAAATCCAGTAAGATTGCACATAAAAAATACACTTCTAAAACCTCCAGCACTCTGGTATATGAATAGCTAAATTGCATAAATGCTATCAACTACAACACTCGGCTTGGCGGCCTCTAAGCATATCCATATCCAGTGTACACTTACCCAATTGTACAATCGCTGTACGGTCAGTCTGTCCTTCCGTTCCACCGTAGTACGGGAAGTTCGGCACTGATTCTCGGGAGTCGATCGTCACTGGCGGTCAAATCCACGGGACCTCGGCGTTGAACGCAAAATCCACGGCTTGGCTGCATGGAGTGCAGTTTCCCTCTCGGGCCTCTTCTCCTACAGCATCGGTTGGGGTTGAGACGGCTCTCGGCTTGGGGACGTCTACTGGAAGCGGCAGCGGCTGCTTCCTGGCGCCGGTAGTTGTTGGAGCTGCGGCGGGGGTTGTACTATTTTTGACTTTAGTACGACTTCTGCTTCGTGACTTTTTGTAACGTAGTCACTGGCATCTGCTTCGTGGCCATGTTTGGCTGGACCACAGACATCTAGTTGGAAGTGGCTTGCAGCCTTCTAGGCATGTAGCATGGCAGGGGGGAAAACGCTTGACGGGAACAGCACCTGTTCATCCCACCGCTGCCACCAG
>JAHWFP010054170.1:45605-71161 GCA_023313725.1 Lithobius niger | reverse complement strand
CTGAGGGTACGTCAGGTTGACTACTTTAAATTTATTTACACTTTTTAGGTGTATTAACAAAAGTTAAAATATTCACACGAAAATTGTGACAAAGTCCACATTGAATATAACACTGCAATTTCATGTGGCCAATTTTTGTTAGGCTACTCAATACAAAATACTTGTTTTACTAGCGTTTATTATTATTATTTGTAATTTTAAATCTGTGGTTAAAACTAATGTCGAACCAATAAAACTTACGAGAGTCTTCCTGTTACGGATTTTAAAAAAATCTGAAAGTCAGAGGCAATTAGGCATATCCCGCCCTTCCCTCCCTCTGGCCAGTCCGCCACTGTGAAAATAGGACATCATTCGCTTTGCTCACTCGTTCAATAGGAAACAACACCACAAATACGCGTAATAAAATACTGCAATATATCGCACCCGAAAAGCAGCGAGGATGGCGCAGTAATTAACAGCAAAAGTCTTATACGAGCATCGCATTCATTGTACCGTCCAGATTCAATCATAGAAATTCGGTGTACCATCCAGATCACCGCAAGGCAAGTGATGACTCACTTTGTGTTGTTCTGCGCCATACGAGATGAGCCATCTCGACGTACACAATAGCCTCTAACCGACCACAATGTTGAAGAGCTGACTTGCCGAAATGCGCAGTTACACGCCGCAATTTTTCGTATGATGGGCGTTGAGCGCACACCTTTACGCTGAGGAAGCGCTGACGTCAGCCACTGATAGTGTACAATTTGACAACGGTTTTTCGCTCAGACACCTTTTTAGAGGTTAGCGAACTAAACCCGGCCTAACTAAAATAACTACAGCATAATACCTTGTGTGCCGGCGCACTGCAATTCACCCACCCGCATACTTGAATTTCGTCGGATCAGAATTGAACAAATGTGTCTGGTTTTTGAGGAGATATCGCTGACGTAAATCGGCTACCCGCGTTTTTTGGCCACAACCGCATTAATTCGACGTGTGACACGTCGGATGAAAAATGGATTTCAGAAATTTGGAACAAAAATATCTATTATCTACCACAAAACAAAATTTGTTAAAGATTCCCGCCAAGCTTTTCGGCCGTGTGAAGTCGTGATATCAAACGCCAAGCTCTTTCACCAAGCTAATCCCACCGACTAAGACTTCAAACGTTAAATGAAATAATTGAAAGTTGTGCAGTAAACAATTTTCACTGGTGAAGACACTCCAATGTAATCTTAGACCGCACATCACGCGAAAACCACAAGGACTATCCAAACCAAACTTTGCATGCAGTAGCACGGGAGGCTGGACAAGGTTTATCAACAAAAAAAAAATCCGGTATCGGATATGGGGTTGACGAACCGTCAGGGTGACAAAATGGACCAATAGCAAGAGCCAAAATCCAAACAACAACGAGACGGCGAAGCCTTTTGTTATTGTTAAAGGCATCCAATTGTTAAAAGATTGATTGTTGTTGTTGATTGTTGAATTCTCTTCCGGCCTCACTAGCAGACATGTGTCTGTTAAGTGTAAGCAACTAAAAGGATATTTTGTAAGGCTGGGCAGATCCCGATACCGATTCAGAATGCCTAACGTAATTCCTTACCGACATTTGCAATATCGGTAGAAATCGGGATTGGTATATAAAATCCAGAGAGATCGGTAATAAACCAAATTGAAGATACAGCCCATTTCGTCGACCGATTTTGCCGTTGGAGTACACTATTTTCAACGTTTTTTCACCACCTTTACAATGGTCCAATCCCTAAGCAGCTGTCTCTTATTGTTTAGAAATTACAAAGCAAATTTTTAAATGTTATTGCAGGGTTTGGTATCGGCTAGTTTCGTTAAATGATCGGCTCGGGTAGAACAAAGGTGATTGGCCCAGCCTTAATATTTATGTCATGTTGAGGTTAAATCCCAACGCGCCGAAATTCAAATTATGGAAAATGTAAGGGAAAGGTGCAGGGATAAAGAAAAACTAAAAGTTAAAGGATGAGTATCCACATTCACAGAGATAAAGACACATCAATAACGCGTCCATGATACTCTCCAGCTAAGTAGCTAGCTGGCTAAAGGTGGTCATATTTGCATGGTAGAATGAATGATATCACTACTTTCAAAGGCCAACCCTTTTTAGCCAAACATCCAGACAGCAAAGAAAGCAGAGCCCGCTCCATTATGTCGACAGCGAAAATGATGACGGCCCTAGTATATTTCATTTAACCTTCGAACTATTACTCGGTGGGATTAGCTTGGCGAAAGAGCTAGCGTTTGATATCACGACTTCACACAGCCAAAAAGCTTGGCAGGAACCTTTAACAAGGTTTGTTTTGGGGTAGATACTGACTACTAACTACCATATACTGACTAATTCCGCTCATATAAAATAAATTATGCGACAGATACGAATGAAATTTGGTATTCAATACTCTTTCAACTCCAATACGTTCCTTTTATGGTTTGACGTTTGGGGAGGCACAACCTAAAAAGATAGCAATCATTTGTAATGGTATTCTCCTGTATGTTGGGAAAAAGCCACCGTTGATCAAAATAAGCAGTACTCTTTGTTTTATTTACACTTAAAGGGACATACCGTATATCCCTGCTGGTTTTCCTGCGTGACTAAGTTTTACGACATTAGTTCAAACCTATGTAAATGTTGCCAACTCATTCATTCCCTTGGTTTTTTTTTGCGTGAGAGGTGATTTGGCGACAGTAACTCTAACCTGTGTAAATGTTGCCAACTGCCGTCTCAACGGGTCGCACGATATGCCGGAAGGATTTATGGCCTTTTAAGTAGAGCTCAGCCTCTCAGCTATGCGCCCTCTTTATTCAATTTCAATTCAATTTATTTATTTTTGTGGCCCTGAGCCCTCTTTATTAGTTAACGAGTAACAATGCAAACGGAATGCCAGAAACAATCAGCAACACAACATTGTCGATAAAATGAACGCGCTACTTGTTTGTAGTAAGACGCATGGCTTCGGTCCACTAAGCTCTTAATAAATCTACAGTCCGTATCACTTATTGTTGTTGATGGCTAAATGCAAATCAGCAACGGCTTTAATTTATATGATGATTGAAGTCCTCACTCTTGCAACACCAAAAAAAAAAAAAATGAATACCTCGTTCGTATTCAATATTTTTCGACCAAACTTGGCCAGATAGTAGATAACAGGGCAGTGGTTATAAAAAGGATGTAAAAAAAAGCCTACAAAAGAACCCAAAAGGGTGAAAGAACCCACCAAGTTTCAGTCAATCAAAATAGTGATATCAAAGCCAAAATGGCTGCCACCAAATTGCTACATTAGTTGCTAAGCCAATTAAATCCCACCGACTATTATCTCACACGTTATGTCAAAAACTTGACCATAGCTACAGATAGTAGCAATGGGGGATTAGCTTGGCAACTAATGTAGCAACTTGGTGGCAGCCATTTTGGCTCTGATGTCACTACTTTGATTGGCTTAAACTTGGCGGGTTCTTTGTACATACCTTGTGGGTTTTGTTTTTGATATCTACTTACAATAGCAATAATAAATACACACAGCAACAAAAGCCAACAAAGTAACAATTTTTCTACATATTTCCTATTTATTTTCTAATTTTACATAAACATTTTTTATCATTTTTCTATAATTATTTCTCCAGATTAGCAATTTAAGTCTTACAAAATACAATACTGATTTTAATCTCCCCGATTTAATAATGCAACAGAGAAATAACTTTTAGGTCCATAAATCGAGCTAGTTTCAAAGTTGTAGAAGCACATCAAATTAACAGTTCACAAGAATAAACACACGCCGAGGGAAATTCGTAGATATACATTTGCGCCTTTCGACAGTGCTTAAAATGTTACAACATCGTCCTTTCACTCGTATAGGGAAGGGGTTAAGATCCTCACGAGGTACCTGAGTAAACCGACACTACATTAAATTCGAACCCCTAAAAGAATGATCATCCTCCATACCTTCAATATTGAGACCTTCACTGACAAGCGATGATAATAGCTCTGTCCATCCACGACTAGTGTTAAGATTTTTGATGTTCAACTGTCAAACACCGAGTCCAGATGGACCACAAGACGCCCAACAATCGCAGACACAATCTTTAGGGTTTGTGGCACGTTTGTGGCGTAAAAATCGCAATCGGTAAAAGGTCAAGTCAAAACCATCGGAATGCATTGGTGCTTTCACATGCCGTGGCACGCTTTTGCGTCTGTTGGTCGACCGCCCTCAAATCACCTGCAAGCCCCTGCTCCTTGTCACGTTCGGCGTCACGTTGCAACTTCAGTGCCACAGAGCTTGTTATAATATAATATAATATAATATAATATAATATAATATAATATAATATAATATAATATAATATAATATAATATAATAAAACATTTTGTTGCAGGAGCAACGGGAAGGCAAGGATCGGTGTGATCACTAACTGCCAACCAAACTAAAAACAAAAATAAGATGTGGCTGGTTGAGAGACCACAGGGGAATGTTGTCAGAAATTAGCCGAGTGTTAAAAACGTCGTTAAAATTTTAGTTAAATTAAGTTGATTCTGATGACGATTAAAGGCAGTCACGCTCGTCGAGGTAACAGTTGCTTCAGGGAGCGAATTCCAAGCCCCAATAACTCGCACCGTAAAGAAGTGTCGTCTGCACTCCAAACGGAATTTGGGAATTTGCAATTTGAAAGAGCGACCTCTAGTTCGTCCCTCCACATTCAGGTCGAAGAATGGCAAATTAGCTCGAACTAATCCATGCAAAATTTTGAGTGCCAAAATTAGATCTGACTTAAGTCGCTGCATTTCAAGTGATTCGAGTTTTAGGTGGTGAGTCCTCTCAGCCTAAGTAAGATTGCGCATTCCAGGCAGCGATTTTGTAAATTTCCGTTAAATTACTTCAACCCGCTCAATGTCGCCCAGCAGAGCTGGCGACCAAACTTGGCTGGCATATTCCAAGATTGGTCTGACAAAAACCTTGTAGGCCCAAACCTTGACTTCCCGGCTACAGCAAGAATGCATCAGTTCACCACTGCTAAACGGCAATAGGCTGCAGCAGTGCAGACTAAATTTTAAATCGTTGCTGAACCACACTTCGAGGTCCCTAACCTCAGTTATAACCAAAAGAGGCTGGTTGTTGATGCCGTAAGAAACATTAGTGGTGGTTCTGCCTAAGTGTTTAGTTTGGCACTTAGTGATGGAGAGTGGGAGTTGCCAGTCATCGGCGCAATCCGCAACATAAGCTACCTCCGACGCGAGGGCTAACGCATTATTCTCATCAATTATCGCTGAGTCCAGTTTCCGGTCATCAGCAAATATGGAATGGTAAGCGTTGTCTATTTTACAGGTAAGATCATTAAGAAAAATTACAAATAAGAGAGGTCCCAACACGGAACCCTGTGGGACTCCACTGACAACCTCCAACTCAGAGGAGAATGAGTGACCCACCGAGATCCTTTGTGAACGACTGCTGATGAATGCAGCGATCCAGCAGAAGAGGGCCCCATCAAATCCCAAATGGGCCAACTTCAGCATTAGTTTAGAATGAACGACCGACTCAAATGCCTTCATAAAGTCAAAGTAAATGACATCAGTAGGAACGCCAATATCCATTGCGCAAGTCCATCGATCAAGGCAGCACAACAGTTACAAAGTGGTCGATCGACTAGGCAAAGATCCAAACTGGTCATCTTTAAAAGATTTTCAGAGTCGATGAATGCCAATATTCAATCACGAACGATAGATTCCATGATTCGACATGGCACAGACGTAACAGCAATT
The DNA here is from genome assembly GCA_023313725.1 of Lithobius niger. NCBI lineage: Eukaryota > Metazoa > Arthropoda > Chilopoda > Lithobiomorpha > Lithobiidae > Lithobius > Lithobius niger. Next base: position 65,394 of record JAHWFP010054170.1, on the reverse strand, counting down.
GGGCGGCAGTTGCCCGGGTCGGCCGTGTCACCCTTCTTAAAAGATTGGTATGACGGTTGCAGTGCTCCAAATTGGTGGAAGTACACCTTCTTGCAGTGATAAACGAAAAATGAAAGCCAAAGGGAATCACAGAACATCACTCAGATTTTTGTAAAAAAAAAGCGGAGTACCCTTCAGGTCCAACAGAGTGACTTGACCTCAGTTTGTTCATGACATGCCTAACCGATTCCGGGCTGAAGTTGATAGCAAAAGTTGAGCTAAAGCACGGAGTACGGCGCTCAACAGGAAATGGTAAAGAGTAACCATTATCAACCACACCATTATGTGAGAAGACAGAATTCAGTAAATCCGCCTTGTCGACATCCGAAGTTGCAAAGCCATTGGTAGTTCTAAGAGGTGGTAGGGTCCTGGAGATTTTCGTCTTTTCACGATAGAGGCGGAAGAGGGCAGACAATGTACCCTCAGAAATGGCGGCCAAATCGCTAGCAGAATGCCAGTCTTTAACTGTTTTTATATAGTTATGGCGGCATTATTGTAGACCCGGATACTATCCACCGTAGGGTTATTTTTATGCTTACGCCAGATTGTCAGCTTTTTATGCCTGAGACGAGTGAGCGCTTTTAGTAGCCGATCTCTCTTAGATGCGGTTATAATTGTAGGTAAACGGGACTCCGAAACCGCTTCGTTCAGGACACGAAGGAAGCAGTCCCAAGCCTGCACAACCGTCATGCAGTTAAGGGCATTACAGTTTGCCAGTTAACAGCTGCAAGCTTAGAACGCAGTTGTTCAAATTTGATTTTACCTGGTTTCGTTACCATGTGTTTAGAATAGGAGGTTGCAGAATGAATGTTAAACGATACCATACAGTGGTCGCTAGTTCCCAAATGATCAATCACCTGGACACCGTACGCTAACCGATCGTTGTCCATAAAAATAAGATCACGAATATTATTTCCTCGTGTTGGTTCAGCAACAAGCTGGGTTAAACTATGGGATGTAATGCTATCAAACATCAGACGGTGAATCCTATCACTCGCGGGCATGACTAATTACCAATTTACAGATGACAAGTTAAAATCGCCCACAACCAAATTGGAGTGGGTTGGCCTTAAGAATTTCTCAATGAAGGTACAAATGTAGTTAACTGACGATTCGTTATGGCTATTTGGTAGATAGCAAACAATGATGTTGACCTTTTCCTCTGGCAGCTGGACGATGAGAGCCTCAACGTTGGCATTAAAAGTGTCCCTAACCAATTTTAAGCCACATCGGTAAACAATAGCTACCTCCACCTCCGCAGGAGCCACGGTCAAAGCGAGTAACCTCATAAGGGAAGGAGCGAGTAATCATAGCATCCGTTATGGTGTTGTCAAGCCATGTCTCAACAACAAAGAAAATTTCATACTTATTAGTGGCTAACAAACAGCGGAAGTCTGCTAGATTTTGCACCACGCTGCGAGCATTGATCAAAAGGCATCTAATAGATTTTGCAGCAGGCAAGCAGTTTTGATGGGAACTAGTGAGAAATGTCCCCGTTACGTGTTCTAGTTTTCCTTGGTGGAGTGCATCTTAGAGAAGGCTTCCTGCAGCGTATTCTTGCCTCTGCGAATAAGATGTAGACTGTCTCTGGATAGCATGGTCCGATCGGCGCACAACTGATGATCAATTGAAATGAAGTTGTATCCCGATGATATGCAGAGATGACGCGAAAGTTTGTTGATATGACAAACTTCACCATCAATTCAGTAGTTATGGATTCCCATGCGTGGGAAAAGAGCGACAAAAATAATTTTACTTAGTGGCCTGAATCGGCGTATTCTTATCCCTAACTGTGATATACTGTTAATAATTTTGTTTGGGGGATTAAGGCGCACGTTGTTAGAGCCAACGAAAAAGTATGAAAGAAGATTATTTTCAGTAGTTTGCACAATCCCTGGAAGTTTCGGAAGTAATTCATCGGCCCGTATTCCTGGCCATGTCCATGTTAGCGATTTTGGATTGTCACTGCCTCTCAGAGAGCGTGTGTGCGAGTCGCCAACGATGATGGTTTGCTCTTTCCATTTTCTTGTTGCTTCAGGCACACCTGGATGTTCGGGAATAGGATTTAAGATGGCCTGTGGATTTAAGATGGCGTAAATGGTTCTCATGACTGAGGTATTTTGTGTTAGAGATCGGAGACAGACTGGCTCATATCTTTCAAATTAAGTATGTTGACTGGCCCTTCATAGGGGGTAGGGGGGGAGAGTACATCCTTTATCAGTCACGTTCTTTCGTTGTTTTCTTCGCAATGTCACATTTGGTGGTACGGCATCAACAGGTCCAAGCAACTTGTCGTTACTCGGTACTGGTTCGGCGACAGTTAGTATGGAGGATGTGCCGGGTGTATTCATTGTGAGACTACAATGTGTTCTTACTGCTTTGTGTGGACAAGAAGAATGAGTCAATGGATCAACGGTGGATTCACTTGAGGGAGGCTGAAAGTCCAAGTGAGAGGAGCGCAGCGAGACATTGCTAGATGGAGTCCGTGTTAGCAGGGTAATCAACCTAATTGAAGCATGGTCTGTGCAGTCTTCTGGGGGTTCGTCTCCCTGAATGGTATTATGACGACTCAGTGGTTCAACAGGCAGGCCAGTACAATGTGATGTATCCCTCGTCATTTCGGACATGATTTGTGAGGTGTGCCGTTGCATTGCCTCCTCGAATGCCAATCGCTGATTCTGAAGTACACCCTGAAACAGCTTGTGTTGTTCGTTTATCACGGATGTAGTCCAATGTTTCAGGTTATTTAGAAGTTCGTTGTTGCTGGAGGTAACCTGGCTCAACAAAACGTCTCTAATTGAGGTTAACTTGTTGTTAATGTCCAACAGGTCAAGGTCTTTCTGCAACAGAGAACAGTCAAGTCACGTCAGGAGTCTTGTAGCGGCTTCCTGGAGCTTTGAAAAGTAGTTGGAGTGCATGGAGTGATTAGCCTGAATATCGTCAGTCAGGCTCTGGGAATTGCAGATTGGTGATTGTAAAGTATCAAAGAACATTGTAGTACGTCTGCGTTGATTTTCCTTTTCACGTATTCTGTTCAGCCTTGGTCGGAAGACGAAATCTTCGATTACTGGTGTATCCAGTTGTGCCGCCAACTCAGCGTGAGATGGAGTCCCCATGGTCAACAAGGAGAAGAAGAAAAAAAGTTTAAAATTGAGGGCTCAAAACGTTAAAAAAGGTTTAAAAGGTTTTATTAAAAAAGGTTTAAAAAGGTTTTAAAAAATGGTTTAAAAGGTTAGATAAATGCTTCAAATAAAAAAGAAGAAAGAAATTAAAAAAATTATTAAAAAAAAACAAGAGAAGAAAATATGTCTGGAGTTGGATTCGACCCTGCACTATCGATCAGATACAGTAATAGAACTTCCCACAATGGCCGCCTCCACTATAGAATTGTAAACACATGTAGTAATTCCATTACACAGTCCCAGAAGGTCGCCAGAGCACAAAGGAAGGTCACAAATTAGTCCAGGGTAGTTCACAAATAGAGTACACACAGCCAAGCTGGATGGCAGCAAACAAATCAGCACGAAAACCAATTCAAGTGAGGAGCATTCAAGCTCATCAATGCACTCAAGCATGTTTTTCTGCATGTTGAGTGATCGGTCGGCTTATTCAGCTAAGTGCCTCAGCTGGCAATGCCTGCTCTCGAATGGGGGGTCAGAATTGTCGGGAAGCGTGGTGAAAGGCCAATTTGCGTGTTTGTTGTTTGAAAGGTACTGTCAATTCGACGCGCGAGTGGTATCGTTTTTTTCAGCGATTGCCGTGCATTTTGTGGTCCGTCTGCATCCGCCCAAAGACTAAGGCAGAAATTCAAGAATTAAGACAGGTGATTGCTGACAAAAGACCTACATTTGCGATATTAACTAAAACTTGGCTGAATAACATCATTTATAACTGGGAGATGCAAATTGGCGGATATGTATATATACAATATATATTGCGCAGGTGTGATAGAAACATTGGCGAGCATGGTGGTGCAGCAGTTTTTGTTCATTCGTCAATCGGATGATTATTCGTCAATCGGATGAAGTGCTTTGCCTATGATCGAACAGGAGGTCTCAGGGTTGAGGTTCTGCTTAAGGAAAGTGTTTTTATTGTAGTTTGCTCTATCACATCTGTTACAACGAAGAGGCGAGCGACCTGGCGCTGGTGGAGTGGTTCTCTAAGAACGAAAAGGTAGCAGGGAAGATCTGTGCAGGGAACCTCAACCTACCACAAATTCTTTAGGGTAGCTGTCCCCTTGATGCTGGTGCAAAACTGGTCTAGTACTAGCGTTGAATACAACGCAGATCATCAACTTTCCTACTAGGACAATTCCTGGCCAAAAGCCAGCTACACTTGATATTGTGCTTGCTTCAGATCATGTGTTCTACGATGCCCCCAATCCTCTTCCTCGACTTGGACAAGCTGATCACGACGCAGCAAAGCAGACCGAGACATCAGTACAAAAAAGATGTTATAACCAATGAAGAAGATGCAATGGAACAAAGGAGACATTTTCTCAAAGGAAACTATGGCAAAATGAATAAAGTTCTGATGCTGATGTTCACTGCACCGGGCTGTTTTGCACTAGAAACAAAGAAGCGCTTTTTGTAACATCCTCCACCAAGTGACCAGAAGTTTTGTGCCATTGCACAATGATAAACTAAATAAATGAAGGAACTTAACAAACCACATCCTTACAGAAATTAGAAAAAAACACAAACTCTGGAACATTTATTATGTTGCTTAAGACGTCGATAGCTGTAGAGCTCAGAGTAATCTGGTTCGTTTAAGGATGATTAAGAACTGAAGGGAAAACCAACTAAGTAAAGCTGAAGGCAAGTCCGTGTCCTTTTTTTTGGCACCTGGACTCTGTGAAGAACCCAAAATAAGAACGATTAAATTTGTAAAAGCAAAAGGAGAAAGATTAAACCGGAAATGAAAAGGGAAAACGATTAAATTTGTAAAAGCAAAAGGAAAACGATTAAACTTGCAAATGCAAAAGGAGAATGATTAATTTTTTTAACGCAAAAGGAGAACGATTAAACTTGTAAACGCAAAACGAGAATGATTAAATTTGTAAATACAAAAGGAAATCGATACAATTTTTAAAAGCTTGTAAACGCAAAAGGAAAACGATTAAGCTTGTAAAAGCAAAAGGAGAACTATTAAACTTATAAACGCAAAATGAGAATGATTAAATTTGTAAATGCAAAAGGACAACGATAAAACTCTGAAAAGCAAAACGAGAACAACTAAATTTGTGAAAGGAAAAGGAGAACTATTAAACTTCTAAACGCCAAAGGTGACTCACTGCATCTGGGAATAGCAGTTGCTGAAGAATTGAATGTTAAATTCCATTCTGCATTCCGTGAGGGATTTGACATGGTAAGAGTTCATGGTCCAATGAGCAGCTTCAATTACAAGAGACCAGGCCTGATCCATTCTTGAATCTCTTGAAAGCTTGCAGTTTGACGGAGCCATTAGCCTGCTACCGAGTTACAAGCTTTCCGCAAGACAGCACACAATATGGATTCTTCAAGGATAGATCATGTCTGCTCACTGCCTGAAATGCATGGACAACGGCTATTGATGAGGGAGTGCCCGTTGCTGTGTTCCATGCCGATGTTGAGGCCTTCGAATCCACGGACTGCAACATGCAGAGACTGCAACATGCCACTACGTTCAATGGCTAGAATTTATGTGTGGCAGGGGAAGAGTCATTGTGAATAGTGTGGCCTGTAAGTTGCATATGGTAATGTCTGGGGGTCCCCAAAATTCTATCCTGGACCACAGCTTTTTTGAATATATACATGGAATTCACACAAAGGTCTCAATGGTCAGGTATAATAAATTTGCCGAAGACACAATGCTGCATCAGGTTTCAACGAGTAGGAAAAGGGGTAGTTTCCAGAGTGACATGGAAAGTTTGAATGAGTGGCACAGAGACCACCATCTCATACTGCACCCCGAGACAAATATTTTTATGCACTTTAAGCGTAATGTGCACAGGGAGCAACCCGTTGAAGATAATATCCGATCAGCCTCTCATACTAAACATGTTGGAATTATTATTGAGGAAGATCTTTGTTGATTTACAAGGTATAGTCTACCAGCCAGAGCCAGTCTTTACAGTCAAGGTCTAACCCCAAAGATAGAAAAATTCCATAAGTGCAGGGTGTCAGGTACACCCCTAGGGATCCTCACTAGGGTGGATGTAGATTCATGAAATGGTGCAGCATTCCTGCATGACGTCGTAAGTAAAATGGCAGTATCAAAAATCTTTCATAATAGCATGTAAAAAGACTGGAAGAAAAAACTTAAAAAATAAACTTAACAGCAAGTGTTAACACATTTGGACACCGGGCGGTCTTACCTTAATATTGGCAAGCTGAATCCGAATCTGCCCGATGCCAAGTCGAATTTCTCCTCTTAAGCCCGGAATTCAAGATGGCGTCCAAAAATAGCGACCAAAAAAACAAATTTTTGCTTCTAGCACCTAAACGGTTCATCCGATCGAAAATAAACCGGTTACCAATTGTGTTTAGAATAAAATTTCCTTCAGAAAAAGTTCTATTCATAATTTCCGTAAAGTTAACCCTTCTGACCGAAATTGGTCATTTAAGTTCTATTAGGCCATTTACATATGCTATAGACACAACAGAGCACATGTGTATTATAATTCTTGACTTTAAACAGCTGCAACGTTAGTTCTAATTAAGATCCACTAACATAATTGGCTTAAATGAAAGGTAAAGATGTATATTTTCCAACAAGGGTAATTAAAACGATTCATTTTAATTAGAAGTTAAGCTACATAGTTTTTGATTTTTGTATCATTTGTACGATAAGTTCCATCTTTAAACTGGTGTAGTAGTAGTTTTAAATTAGATATATGGATATAATTATGCTTAAATGAAAGAAGAATATGTATATTTACCAAGGGTAATTAAAACGATTTATTTTAATTAGGAGCTTGGCTACAGTAGTTTATCTACGATGCAGCGATTTGATTTTTGGGTCGTTTTGTGACAAGTTCCATCTTTAAACTGGTGCAGTAATCTTCTAAATTTGATAAATGGATATTTAGGCTTAAATGAAAGATGAAGATGTATAGTTTCCAACAAGGGTAATTAAAACGATTTATTTTAATTAGAAGCTAAGCTACAGCAGTTTATCTCCATTGTAGCGCTTTGATTTTTGGGTCATCTTGCGGTAAGTTCCATTTTTAAACTGGTGCTGTAGTCGTTGTAAATTAAATAAATGGATGTAATCAGGAATAAAAGATGAAGACTTATATTTTCGAACAAGAATAATTAAACGATTTATATTAATTAGGAGTTAGGCTACAGCAGGTCATCTACATTGCAGCGCTTTGATTTTACGGTCGTAATTTCCAGCTTTAATCTGCTGGAGTAGCCGTTATATTTCAGATAAATGGATGCAATTAGGCTATCTTCATTTTTAATCTCATCCCTTTAATCCCATCCATTTATCTGAGTTAGAACAGCTGCTGTAACAGTTTAAAGAAGGAACTTGTGATAAAATGATGCAAAAAATATCGCTATAAAGTAGAAAAATTGTCGCAGCTTAGCTCCTCGTTAAAAGAAATCATTTTAATTAACTTGTTGAAAAATATACATCTTCAGCTTTCATTTAAGCCCAATTATGTTAGTGGATCTTAATTGGAACTAATATTGCAGCTATTTAAAGTCAGGAATTATAATACACATGTGCTGTTGTATCTATAGTATACATAAGTGGCCTAATCGAACTTAAATAATGCGGCAACGCAAACGAACTCTGAGACGTCGGGAGTCCCGGGAAGAGTTGTCTAGATGAAAAATATGAATATAACTTTTTCTAAAGAAAATTTTATTCTAAACGGTTTAGGCGGCTAGAGCAAAAATCTGTTTTTTGGTCGCCATTTTGAATTTCGGGCTTAGAGAAATTCGAGGAACTGAACAGATTCGGATTCAGCATGCCAAAATTAAGGTAAAACCGTCTGGTGCCCAAATAACTCAACATTTGCCGTCGAGTTATTTTTTGGGTTTTCTTCTTCCAGTCTATTATATGCAATTATGACGGATTTTTGCTGCCGCCATTTTACTTATGTCGTACACAAAAGCTGCACCACTTCACGAGTCTACATCCACCCTAGTGAGGATCCCTAGGGGTGTACCTGACACCCTGCACCTATGGAATTTTATCTAGCTTTCGGGTTATACTATCTCGTAAGAGCCCTTCTTGAGATTGGCTAGCAAACTAGTAAGGCAGCTGCAACCAAAGCTGGTTTCCTTTCACACAGTTTGCCTAATCTTTCACCAAAGACCTTTGTGAAGGTGTACAAAACTTGTGTCGCTGCATGTGGAATTTCCACCTGTAGCTCGGAAAGACACAGCTTTAAGTTGAGAGGGCACAAAGAATGGCCACAAGGACCAACATAATTAGGATTTTAAATTGATCGTAGTAAAAACTTCAAGCATCGGAATCATCACATGCAACATTTTCATTATCAGAGCAAGGCTTGGCGATTGTTACTTGGATGTTGCTTTTGCCATGCTTTATAGCGAAAACTGGTTTGTTTGTTGGGGAATAAATATCAGTATCGCGAGCCTTACAGTTGTCCACCACCGACACGGCAAAAGCACCGACAAAAATAGATCATACCTAGAATTTATCGGGGTGGGGAGGAGAATTTGTAACAGACCCGAGACCCCTTCTGAAACGTCTTCGATTCATTTCAATTAGTTCCGACTAAATTTATAGAGGGCGCCATGAGTTTTATGTGGGAATTTCTATTTAGTTTTCAGCCTAAAATTAAACTAAACGAACAAGCTCGTATTTAATTATTATTTAGTTTAGCTTAGTTGTAATTTCGTTTAGATTTAGGCTGAAAAATGAGCAAAAAATATCAGATGGAATGCGTGGAGCCCTCTGTAAATTCGGACGGAACTAACACGAATGAATGTAACACGTTTCAATAGGTACTTTAGTTACAAATTGTCCTCCCCAACCCTATGAATTCTTGATTATACCAATGTACTGATACCCCCAATTATTGTGTTGCTTACATCTTAAAAAAAACTCTTTCAAAATTAATGGAAATGTTTTTTTTATTGAAATATGGCCAGCATAATAAATTTAGTTGACAATAAAAACACTCAAGTTTATATACAATAAATTAGCAAAACGTTTCTTCTTTTTTCCCTTTTAGACTAGTATGGCAGTGGTGTTGGCCCGTCTTCTCACAAACTAAAATGGTTGAACAAACCACTTTTAGACACACATTGTCTTGCGCATAACTGTACTGTGCTGAAGCATTGTGTTATGGAAATCAGTATTCAGGAATGCTTCTGGATGTGATTTTACAAATTTTGCAAAACAAAAATTAAAGCCTTACACAAATTACGCATGTGTTTATTCGGTTACGCAGTTTTTCGTACCCTTACTATCGCCGTGCAGAAAATTAAGACAAATTTAAATCGCCAAAATCTAGTGCCTTGCACACGTTACAACCAACATACCATAATTTGTTACAGGAACTGCACATTTTCAAGTCTTAATTATCCTTTGCACGCACCCGAGTATTAATTATCTTACAAAGTATTAGTACAACAGAACTTTAAAGCTTAACACTTAGGCATCCATACATAAAGGCTCGAACTACTGTTTCTACCAATCAGTAATTAAAAACAAGTGGCATAACCGATCAAAAGAGGACCCCATTGATGCCAGGAAAACATTAAAATCCAACAAATTTTGAAACTTGCACTGTGGAATCCTTACGTATGTTAGTATCTCCTCCGAATTAAAAATGTAATCTCAAAAAACAGAAAATTCGAAAAATTTGGTTAAAAACGTACAAACAATCAAGCACATACGAAGAACATAACTTTCATTTACAAATATTCATTAGCTGCCAGTTTAACGTCAATTTCACAGACCAGATTAGAAATCTTGAGCGCCTCTATATTGCTAGAGGCAATGGATGCGACAATATCCAATTCACTTCCACTTAAAGACAAAGACCAGAAAAGATATTTTGGGCTATCCTATAGGCGCGTTTCAACAGTCCTCGTTACTGAAAATCTGGGTCGGCAAGTTCCCTGTATCCGGCACTTGTGGGAGAATGCCTCGGATTTAACAGGTGGTTCACCCTCTTATAACTTATGAATGGAGTTAGATAACCTGGACATTCACTGAACAATTCAAAACATGCATTTGTTCCATTCTGAAACCGAGAATGCCTCACATTCACTTCATTGACAATATCTTGCTGGCTCTACTTTATGCGTTTAAGTTGTCTTTGATGTAAACTGGAAGTGTTCGATGCCTTGCCGCTAGTAATGTTTCATGTAACGTCACAAAAAAAATTGCACAATTTTAAATCCTTTCAACCATGCATACACACAATTACAGAATACAAATGTGGCACTTAATAAAAATAATCCACAGTCACACATAAAACTTGTGTGTGGTTTCACTAATCATCAGTACCGTACTAATCTCGACATATAAAACAGAGGTACAAATCAAACACTAACCAATTTTGTACATTACTCGACAAATAAATAACTTGGCACGGAATTCAAAAAATTGCTTGGGTAATGTGACATGTTACTGATACAGCAACAAAAACAATTTAACACAAACAATAGCAACATGTGTCATCAAAAGCGAAAAGCCAGTCCCGACACATTGAGCACAATATATAATACAAAGTCAGCTCCGATGTAACTGGCCAGATCCTACAAAGATGCTTCCAAGCTTCTTCGAGAAACAGTGTCCCAGAAAAGAATTCATAAGTGTTCAGACGCACATAACAGGCATTTTTTAACTTTACAAATCTCAAGCCTTTAGACCAAGCTCTCTTCCAAGTCAAGAGTTATTGAGTTCTATTTAACTTTTCTTGCATATTTACCTCTCACAATAGCCATTTTTATCGGCCTTAACCTCAAAACACAGATATAGGCAACTGTCACGTCTTTTCTTTCATGGCGGCCGAATCTTTGTGCAACTGTAGGGATACACAACTCAACCAGCTACGGCTAGTCGGCATCTCTGCCACAACGCTCCATGTGTCTGTCTCATCGTCGTAGCATTCGATGGTATCGTGATATCTGTCAACAATCCTTTACATATTAGATTAGCAGCAACCAAGTTAAGTGATGGCTTAATAAGAAATATGAGAAACGGCCATTAAAAAAAAGTTCAAGCCCCGTCGGTGCCAAAATTTGTTAACGGAACTGATACGGAATTAACAGCTTGACTAATTATAAACAATTGTCAGACAGGAGTAAAAAAAAAAACCTGCTAAAAATTAGTTTTTACTATCCTAAAATACTGTTTATTGCCCAAAATCAAAATTAATTATTTTTAAAATCATTTATAATAATCTAGTACAGCTAGCTCCCGCCGGTGGCACTGCTCTGTGGTAGCATATTAACATACCGGTAGGCACGCAACCACAATGTCACATATCGCTTAAGACCCATCAGGTTCAGCGATAGCGGGAAGGTGGGTGGATTCTGCTAAAGGTAGTATTTTAGGATAGTAAAAACAAAATACCAGGGGTACCTGGTTGACTTTGGTTTCTATTGAGTAATCTAAAATATAAATTACCAGGATTTCTAACATTCTCCTCCTCCAATGCTCAAGTTATTGAGCCAGCCGCCACGCAGCCCTGTGTGCATCCTACTACGCATCCCTCCACTATAAAAGCGTTGCGAGCACACATGTCATCTTTTATACCTCTATAATGCTCAGGTGCTGACACAGAGGGAAGGTAGGGTGGGATAACGTAACATTGAAAATTCCGTAACGGTTAATTACTCTGAAAGTTCATCTCAAATTTTGTTACAGTTCAGGAAGGAATACGCACAATTTCAGAAAAGGAAAGTTCGCAAGAATACGGGTACAGTATTTTTATTCCGAGAATGTGCTTAACAACCTGTTTTCAACAATTGAATGATAAGAAATTTCAGAGTAAAAGTTAAAATATTTTCAGAAAAGGAATAAAATTTACCAGTATTCTTGCGAATTTTCAACAGACTCGGGCACTACTACTCTTTGGAAAGCTTCTTTCTACATCGTCACCATGCGTATTACCATTTAAATTCAGTGTTCCAACCTGGTGAGGCCTCCCGTGTTTATTATGCTCACGACTCCACTGATCTTTAAGCAAACTGGAGAACTCTTCTCTCAGGAGAAAAAGAATTCCTGGATTTGAGGGCCCATGGGCCTTCATTCAAGCAGCATTACACCTCACATGCAGTTGAATGGCGAGCGATTCGAGGCCTTTTAGATGACGATCAAATGGAGAACTTGACTTCAGCAGCGTGGTCGTCCTCCCCCATCCTATTTCATGTTTTGTTTCCATGTGATGGGTAGCTATGCTGTTATCTTTTGCTCCATTACGCGTGTCCGCCATATGCTGTTTTACTAACGCTCTAATTCCTTTTCTCGTCTCCCCAATATAGACAGCATCGCACACATTACATGGAATACGGTAAACACCTTCTCTAGTATTGCGAATCCCAGTCAACACATCCATCATCCCATCTTCCTCTCCATTCCCTTCCTTCACCCGTCTTCTCGAGCGCTCATCTTTTAGGTTGTGTCCGCTTCTCAAGTAAGTGTCGAATCCTCGTTTCAATTCATTTTCTCCTGAGAGAAGAGTTCTCCAGTTTGCTTAAAGATCAGTAGAGTCGTGAGCCTAATAAATACAGGAGGCCTCGTCAGGCTGGAACACTGAATTTAAATGGTAATACGCATGGTGACGATGTAGAAAGAAGCTTTACACAAACGAGTAGTAGTGCCTGAAGAATACTGGTAAATTGTATTCCTTTTCTGAACTTGTGCATAATCCTTCATGAACTCTTAACAAGGAAGGTAACATTTTCGGTTAAGCAACAGAAACCGAAATAACCAGGTGCCCCTCGTATTTTGATGTTTCTGTATGCCGACGAAAATAAACTTTAACTGGAATTCTAGCATTCAGCAGACCTCGTCAAAAGCAGCGGAGTGCACCATCTGACGAGTTCCCCAGGGTTGCGGGCTGGCTTCCCCAAAAGTGAGAAACGTGTATGGAAAATGCTCCATGCGTCCTGGTAAGCAACCTAAAGCGTCCCAGTAACCGACCTGGAGTGTACCGGGAACCTGTCGAAAGCGTCCCAGCATCATACAGTGGTTACCTATTTTAATGTGTAATTTAACTAATTTTCTTCCTTGACGTCCCTCTGGTCCCTAAACCGTCGCGGTAACCACGTTACCAGGTTACGGAAGATTTTCCATATACGGTGAGAAACTTTGTAAAGCAATACGAAAGCGAAGGATTAATAGCAGAACGCGGGAAATTGCATTTGCTTAAGGGGGGATATCAGAGAATTCGCCAGGCAGCCACGAATGGTCCAAGATGGAAGAGTCATTGGCCTGAAAAGACATGTCTCGAAAGTAATGAGACGAGAAGACAGTAGTACTCCTCCAAGATGCTGCGTCGAGGAAATGACTAAGTTCATGGGCGGTAACTCGAATGTCATTGTTGGTGCAGTTGATGTCCAGAGCTTCGTCGACGGTATGTATGACAGTCTTAATCCAGGTCGCAATCATGCAGCGAAGGCTTGACTAAGGGAGGAAAAAGCTGGAAACGACCTTTGCGAAGGGATTCGGTTTTCTTTAAGTAAAAGCGAAGGGGTCGTACAGGACAAAGCTGATATTCTGGTTCAAACCCCAGAATGTTAGAGCTGGGATGACAAAGGGTAGGGATCGTTCGCAAGGCTTCTGGGTCTTTACACGAAACGAATCAGTCGGCCGGCACAGATAAGGTTTGGACATCACTACAGCGAAGGCTGGCAGTGAGTGTTATAAAAAACCATCTTGGGTCAGATGGCTGAGGTAGCTTGAAGTGAGTGGTCATGAGTGAGTCGAGAACAATCGAAAGATCCCAATCATGAAAGGGCCTTCGTGTGACTGGTTGCTCTATTTCGAAGGATTTGACTAAGGCGGAAATACGAAAGTCTTCTAACAGATGAGCGCTTCCGCAGTCTTAGAAACAGGATTAGGGCAGAATGATACACAATAATGGAGGAGCATTTCAGACCATCCTTGAAGAGGTCGTTGAGGAAGATTAAGAAGTCCGGAAGAGGGGGATTGACAGGATTACACCAACCCAACGAAACCAGAGGCGCCAGTGACTGTCTTAGATTTTATTGGTGGAAGACCAAACAGCTTAAGAAGCGATACAGGAGGCCTGCTGGCTACTAATGGTAGTAGCCATCCGTGAAACTTGAGGGACTAGCGGTGAGGATGGACCCGGGTCCCGTCGCGCTGGAAAAGCAGGTCTGGCGTGTCAGGATGACAGCGAAGAAGGTCGACAAGGTGGATAGCACGATGTTTAGGACGAAAAGTAGGAGTTTGAACGGAGGGACGAAATAGCCGTAGAGGTCGTCCCAGCAAAGGGTCAGAGCATCGGGGAAAGGACTTACGAAGTGGCAAAGCCTGGCATTGTGCCTCGTGGCGAAAAGGTCGACCATCGAGTCCCCCAGGTGTTAAATATATATTCACAAATGGACATCTTTAGGCCATTCGCCGGTGAAGCGGGAGCGGCAAGACAAGAGAATCTGCAACCACGTTTCGATTGCCCGGAATGTGGAAAGGCAGGATGGTCATGCCGAGAGATATGTAAGGCGAAAGATCCCTGAAAGATGCGGCTGAAAGGTCTTGTCCCGCATTCTTTCCAGAGATGGGCGATGGCTGTCGTGTTGTCTACGTGGACTTGAACCACTTCCCCCTTGACAAGACTGCGAAAGTGACGAAGGGCGTAGAGAACTGCCCAGAGCTCGAGAACATTGTTTGTGGGGCAGACAGGAGCCTGAGCCCTGATGGTGAGCAATGTGTGCTCCCCAACCCTGAAGGCAAGCGTTTGTCAGTAAGTGTTAATCCTGGGAACGTTCGTGTACCGGTACTGACCGGGAAAGTGTCAGAACGTACGTCCACCAGAGAAGAGTATCGAAGGGAATTCTTTTGGAGATCACCTGAGCCTCGGAAATATTGAATGAGGGCCGATGAGGATGATTGTTACATTCGTCTATGCGAAAGTGGTGGAGAGTATGGCCATCCACCTGCCGTAGGGTACGAGGCTCGCCAATGAGTCTAAGGTTCCGATAAGGGAGTTAAGATCCATTAGAGTGTAAGACGAAAGATGAAGGAAGCTTCTGATTGTTGCTAGCAGGTTAGTGACCCTGTCTGGCGAAGGCATGATGGTTGAAGACTTCAGGTCGAAGAACACGCTGAGGAAGACGGAGGTTTGAGAGGGGACGAGGCGGGACTTCTTGGGACTTACGCCGAAGTCTAATTGCTGAAGGAGATGCAGAGTGAAATCCTGATGGCGACGGAACGTAGAGGGGCTCTTTTGTGATAATAGCCAATCGTCGAGGTACGCCCTTGCTTGTATTTGGTGCTGATGGAGAGCTGTGAAAACGGGCTTGAGGACAGCTGTGAAGATTCTGGTTCGGCGTTGAGACCGAACGGGACACAAACGAATTCGAAGACTGTGCCGTTGTAAATGAAACGAAACAGGTGATGGACAGACACATGCAGCGGAATGTGTAGATATGCGTCCTCAAGATCAATGGAAACCATCCAGTTTCTTTTGCGAAAGGAACGACGAATGGAGTCGAGAATTTCCATCTTGAAGTGAGAATTCCAAATTAGCTGATTTAGAGGCTGAAGGTCGATGACGAGCCTGTAGCCTCGCGTTTTCTTCGGGAAAACGAAGATGGAACTGTGGAAGCTTTATCTTCCTTTGGAAGAACTGCGGCCGGAGCCCTTACTCCGAAAGGGCGTAGCATCTAAAGGAGGCAAACTTGGGTAAGTCGTTTAACGAGTGTCTTGCGAAGGCGAAGGGTGCCAATTATCCTTGGCTCTGGGGCGTGAAGAACAGAGACTGCCAGGGTCGTAATGTCTTCGGTTTGCGGGCAATGCCCAAAAGTGGAGTTAACTTTGGGATAAGACCCCGAAAGAGCGTGTCGGATTCGTGATTCGAGTGATTGCGACGTTCGTGGCGAATATTTCGAACGAACGGTCAATCCTCGCCAGAGTGAGTCGAGAGTAGACTTCCTTGGCCTTGCAGAGCTCGGATTGGAGTGAACGAAGATCCAAATGCAGAGCCACAGCCTGGTTGCAGGGGACTGCTGACGTCGTAGTTGTATCAAAGGTGGCCCCTTCGGTGGCCGAAGGGCAGGCGGGCGAAGGGCAATGTGAACGTGAACCACCCGACGATAGCCGCAGAAAGGGTGGAAAAGTCAGGCAATGTAGTAAAAAAATGTCCACCGAAACTAGCGAAGGCGGTGGGGTAGTAACCCTAGCTGGGGCTTTTTGTGGCGGTGCTCTTGGCACGAGGCATGACAAAGAATAACGAAGGACTACGGCACAGACTAAGGCAACCTTCCAGGAGTAAAGAACAGCATGCCCGATCGGTTCGGACGGTAGAGAAAAGATGACGTATGTTCGCTCGCAATGCTTTTATAATGGATGGGGTGTGTAGTACGATACTCACGGGGCTGCGTGGCTGGCAGCTCAATAACTTTAATCTCTTAAGAGTAACAGCATTGGAGGAGAATCGGAGAATGCTAGAATTCCAGGTATAAATGCATATTTCGTTGGCATACAGAAATTTCCCTTTGGGGTGTTGGCCACATGAAGCTTAATTTGTTTTATCTCCCCCCCTCCCAAAAAAAAAAACGAAACAGTGAGGTGAATTCAACCGACCTGATGGATCCATTCGTAGGTCCCAAAGCATTATGTCCTTGCTTGTTAAGTTTCGTTCTTAGCAAACCCCACGATTAGGCAGCCCTGGTACTTTTTCAGCAAAAGAACAAAATGTAGGCCTACTTCAATCCTGAATAGTCTGCCAGTAATATGAATAAGTAGTAGGCTGACCTCTCAACACTATCAAACCTTGATTCCTGAACAAACATTCAGGCACTTTTTTTAGCCCTCCTTGTTTTAGGGGTTAAGTTCTTGAATTCGAATCAGCACATTTCTAGTTTTGAGACTAGGACGCAAAGATTGCCTGCTTTGCTTGGGTCCTCGGCAACCCCCAACAAAGTAGGCGTTGAGCAGTGAGGCTACTTTTTTTGTTGTCAGAAGGCAAGGAACATACGCCAGGCACCCACTGTAAAATCGTAAATTTTATTTACAAATTTACCGCAAAACTGACCCAAATTTTATGACATATTGACACCTTTAAACCCTCTTATTTGACCACAAAGTAAGAGGGTTATATGCAAAAATAGAACTCATGAAACCCAAGTCTCTTTCTCGAAATAGGCCCAAACCGGCCCGTTTTATCACAGCCTTTCTATTTAACACAATGCACATCTCTTGACTGCCCTGCCAGTAAAACCTCCTGACGACATTTTTTATCGTCACTACCAGCAATTTTACTAATTCCCGAACTGCCAGTTCTTCAGAAACTGTCGATGCAACTGTGAGAGTTTCAATGTAATCATTAACGATTTCTAAGTCTTTCGCACAATATTGGCTTTTCATTTCTGCATTTTTGAATTTTTTGCTAATTTATTTAAGCAAACTAACCTAAAATGTCTGTTACTTGATATTATTTTATGACATTTGGGAGAAATTTACAACTCTAAGACATTCCGTTGAAATCGAACAATTTTCTGACACGTTCCTTCCAGTGGCAAAGTGTTTAAGCCCGCATGCAAAATTACTAGTAGTTAAAGGTAATATTAACGTGTTTATAAAAAAAAATGTAAGTTGTCAATTATAAAACATAAAATAAAAGAGCCACGTCCGCTGACTTCTGCAAGTGTAAGAAGAATTAACTTTTTTGCCAATCATTTGCCGGAAACCGACCAAACCTACTTTTCCCTTCCCACCTCAACGTGCACTCCTTTCGGCAGTTTTCATTCCTAATGTTATGTTAGCCCTCTAAGGTAACAGGATTTGTTTAAAAAAACGTAATACACAATGCCCCAACAAGGTTCTAGGAAAAAAAAGTCCACAACAAAACGCCCCCCGAAAAAAAATATACGTCCCTCTTTCTTAAAAACCTAATACAACTTAGATAGCCTTGTGAGCATTTTCACGTGCCCAGTAGGGATTCCTCTAGAAATTTGTGCCTTTATGACACTCGCTCCATTTGCATTTGATTTACTTAAAAGATATACTTTTTGCTTAAAAACTGATACGACTGGTGAGATTAAAATTGTGGGCGATTCCGCGGAGATTTAAAGAATTGGAGAAGGTGTTCTGGAGTCACAGACTTTTTGAAGGAGAAAGAAGGTTAGTTTAAGGAAAAATGTTGCTAAGTATGTGAATTTTAAATGGGGAGAGTTTAGTTGATACACAAAGATATTATTTAAATAAACTTCTTGGAGCTGTCGGTCACTTGAAGCAAACTAATGGACGAGCAGTCTTAAATCTAAGGGTCAGCTGCGATAACCACCACTGGGGGGCATTTTTTCCTGGGGGCATTTTTTCCTAGGGATGTTTTTTCCTGGGGGTATTTTGTTGGGGGCATTTTTTCTGGGGGCGTTTTGTCGGGGGCATTTTTTCCAGATACCCCACAACAATGAACAATAACAAACTTGTTCACTTAAATTTTCAGTGAATTAATCCGGCGTCCACCTTCTTCAGAAGTTTCAGTACCAAAAGATACAAAGCACGAAGTGAAGAACGCAAAGCAGCAGTGGAGAAGGGAGATCCAAGAAAAGGAGTGGCAATACACCATCGAAACGAAAATCACGGTATTGCGTGGGAGCACACCTCGGTACTTTTGCGTTCCAACACCCACAACGATGCCCAATTACGAGGTTTGGAATCCATTGCCATCACACAATACCAAAAGCAAGGAATCTCCCTCATGAATATCGCACCCACAGCATACCCTAACATCGATCGGCTGGTCAGATCTGACCTTGCAAAGAAACTTGGATGGTAATGGAGATCACAGTTTGAACGCGCCGTAAACATCAGTGGTGCCGATCCTGATGCGGCAAATTCAAAAGCAGACGACGCTATGTAACGGACGTATCATTTGGTACTGAAACTTCTGAAGAAGGTGGAAGCTGTCCTTGATCCACCGAAAATTTAAGAGGACAAGTTTGTTGTTCATTGTTCTGGCATTGTGTATTAAATTTCTTTAAACAATGTTGTTTACACGCCACAGTAGAGCCGATTGCCAGTTTTCTATGTAACAAGAGTCGCGTTATTTTACTTTAGCCCTCTATTATGGAACCCAAAATGATGCTACACCACACAAACTACAAAACAGAACTTACAAATGCGGCACAAAATTATGCAAGTTCTTCAGCAAAAAATATACGTAGACTTTAACTCTTGACAAAAAAAAAAATAATAAATAGAAAACAAGACTCCCACAGACTGACCAGTTTTAATTTTGTCACAGGATGAACTTCTACCAGTCAGAACTGATGCGACAACTAGCTAATGATTTTAACTCACCTGTCCCAGCCCTCTTCGCCGCCACAAACATAAATTTTGCCGTCGACAACAGCAACCCCTGGACGATAGCGCCGCTCAGTCATAGAGGCTCTGAGGGACCATGCGTTGATTTGAGGACTATAGCATTCTACTTTGCTTGTATTCTCCGTCGACGCATGCCAACCACCTAAATAAAGGGTAAAAAATTAGGTTAAACGTACAAGATATTCTAGATCGATTCTGTCAATTTTAACAATTGAGAAAGCACCAACACTGTAGCCAAACTTTGGATGCCGCAATG